>JAMFLL010000388.1:0-40489 GCA_027475725.1 Pythium rhizo-oryzae
CCAGATGCAGCACATGGCCGAGACCCACGCCGTGACCATCCCGCTGCGCGTCGAGGCCATGCGCACGATGAGCGCGGACCACCCGGTGCGCGCGCTGCTGCAGCGCCACGTCTTCGCCGACTTTGGGCTCGAGATGCAGGTGGCCGTGCTGCTGCTCAACACGTCCACGGCGCTCGACAAGACCTTCGGCTGGGGCGCCACGGGCGCCACGCGTTTCCTGTACGCGCAGACGCAGCACGGGCTCTCGGTCAAGAGCGGTGCGTTCTACGCGGACCTGCGCGAGCGCGGCCTCGACAACATCGCGGGCCACAAGTATGTCGCCTACGGCGCGCTGTACTGGACCGCGATCCGCGACTTTGTCAACGCCTACGTCAACGCGTTCTACGCCGCCGACCGCGACGTGGTGGCGGATGTCGAGCTGCAGCGCTGGGCCGGCGCCAGCGCCATAATTCCTCATGTGCGCGACTTCCCGAAGACGTTCCAGTCCAAGGGCCAGGTGCGCGAGCTACTCACGCACCTCATTTTCACGTGCACCGTGCGCCACCACGGTATGAACGGCGCGGCCACGTGGCACGGCATGAGCGCGCCGTACAGCCCGGCCGCGCTCTGGAAGCCACTGCCCACGGCCAAGGGTGTGAAGATCAATCTGCTCGAGTACACCGTGCCGACGGCGACCGTGCTTCCCAGCGCCCTGGGGCTCGGCGCAATGTTTCTGCGCCCGGTGCCGGCGAGCGAGAGCATGTTCGGCGCGTACAAGGCCGAGCCATTCGCGTCGGAACCGAAGCTGCAGACGGCGATCGGCGCGTTTGACAAGGCGCTCCAGGGCATCGAGGCGGCGATCGCGGACGGCGAGGCCGGCAGCAAATGGCCGTTCTTGCTGCTGAGCCCGGCACGCGTGCCGCACTACACGTGGGTGTAGAAGATGTTATGTGGTGGCACAGTAATCGTGTATACGAGGCATCTATCATCCATACACCTCGGTCATGAAATGAGTTTCTGATGCCGTTTCTAATCGTGCTCGAGCTCAAGGTCTCGGCTCAGGCGGCCGAGACCGTTGAGCGCGGCGACGCGGTAGGCCTCGGCGAGCGTCGGGTAGTTGAACACGGCGTCGCGGAAGTACGTGAGCGAGCAGCCCATGGCGATGGCGACCTGGCCGATGTGGATGATCTCGGTCGCGCCCTCGCCGATGGCGTGGACACCATGGACCTTGAGCGTGTCCGGGTCGAAGAGGATCTTGAGCACGCCCGAGGCGCCGCCGCTCATCTGGCCCTTGGCGAGCTCCGAGTACTTGGCGAGGCCGATCTCGTAGTTGACCTTCTCCGCCGTGAGCTGCTGCTCCGTCTTGCCGACCATCGAGATCTCCGGAATCGTGTAGATGCCGTACGGGTAGTTGCCGCTCTCGAGCTGGCTCGCCACGAGCTCACGCTCGTCGTCCTCCCACATGTGGCACGCCGCGAGGCGGCCCTGCTCCATGCTCGTGGATGCCAGCGCCGGTGCGCCGATGCAGTCGCCCACCGCATAACTAGAAAGTTCAAGTCACAGTGAAACAAATAGTCAGCACACACGCTAGAAAGTACGCACGGGACGGACACGTACATGTGAGGCTTGCCGGTCTGGTACGACTTGTTCACGGTGAGCAGGCCGCGCTTGTTGCGCTCGAGCCCGACACCCTCGAGGTTCAGTCCGTCCGTGCTGGCCTGGCGGCCCACCGTGTACAGCAGCGCGTCGGCCGACGTGACCTTGCCGCTCGACAAGTAGACCTTGACGCCCTTGTCGGTCTTCTCCACCTTCTCGATACTCTCGCCCAGCAGGAAGCGCGCACCCTTGATGCGCATCTCGTACTTGAGCATGCTCACGATCTCGTCGTCGCAGAAGGAGAGAATCTAGGGATCAGAAGAACACCACGGTCTCAGGTTAGTAGCCATTGAGATTAATCGCAGCAGTGTCCAACTTGACGTACATCGTTGCGGCCGTCGATGACCGTGACGCTGTGGCCCGGGACGACGTTGACCATGGAGGCGTACTCCATGCCAATAACACCGGCGCCGACGACGATCAGCGAGCGCGGCAGCTCGCGCAGCGAGCCGCTGAGGATCTGGTCGCTGTCAAAGATGACCTTGCCGTCCACGGGCACGAGCGGGTTGTGTGCCGGGCGCGTGCCGCAGGCGATGAGGAATTTATCGGCCTGGAGGCGCGTGACCGCGGCGCCGGGCTCGTCGCTCGCGGCGTCCTTGGCGTCGCGCGTGATCGAGATCTCGTGCTCACTCTCGAAGCGCGCGAATCCCGGGATGTAGTCGATGCGCGCGGCCTTGAGCTGCGCTTTAATCACGTCCACCTCCGAGTCCACGACGCGCTTGACGCGGTAGAGGATGTCGTCGATCGTCACGGTCTTCATCGAGTACGACTTGCCGTAGAAGCCGTGGTGGCGGTAGCCCGAGAGGTGGAGCACGGCCTCGCGGAACGTCTTGGACGGGATCGTGCCCGTGTGCACGCACACGCCGCCCACGCCGCCGCGCCGGTCCACCACCGCCACGCGCTTGCCGTGGCGCGCCGACTCGATCGCGCACTGCGTGGCCGACGGCCCGCTGCCGATCACCACGAGGTCGTACTCGGCGATGTGGTGCTTGAGCGAGGACGCCGCCGCGGAGGAGGCGAACGCACGGGAACGCGCCGACGCAGCGAGAGAGGCGGAGGCGGAGGAGGAGGCGCCCCGCCGGGCGTGGAGCAGCGCGCGCATCGCCATCGTAGAAGCAGGAGCGAGCGCTAGAGGAGACCGTGAAAGGAGGTTACGATCGACTTTGTGGTGCTTGGGGTTTGGGAGCGCTCCGTTTCATGGAGGGGAGGGTACGCCGGAGGTTACGGTAGCGCCTCCACGTCAGCGTAACCGCAATGGTTTGATTGGTGGAAACTATATAATTGGAGGTATTTTAGCGAATCAAAAAAGGTTTTGTTGACGTCAACAGACTGGTTTGACGAACCTGGCGAAGAGGTCCAAAGTTCACACGTCGCAGATCTGTGCCATCGGCAACAAGTTGCGTCTCCATCAGCCGCAGTCGACAAGCAGGCTCCACGGCACCGAGGCCGAGTTCACGCGCCCGACAAGCTCGTACGTGACGGACGCATGGTCGCCAAAACTGATGCCGGGACGAGTGAATTCAGTGCCTTTCGCCGGCAGCGGCACTGGCGAGAGGAAGGCCGGGACCGAACTCGTGTCCGAACCTCCTGTTCGCGTTGTTCGTCTAGATCCAGCGGTCACGGCAGGCACTCGACTCGACGCGAACGGAGATACTGCGTGCCGGTCTCGTGCTCGGTAGACGTACAGTTGCTTTCCCAGCACGCGTAGCTTGAAGAAGACGATGGGATCGGAGAACACGGCAATGTGGATCAGCCGGACCATCGACTGGGTTTCCACGGACCGCCGGCCGATGGTGAAGAGACTTTCGTGGTGTCGGCATCCTTGAACGGCTCTCCAGTGTATCATGGTTGAGGCAAAGTCACACGTCTCGCACTGCCGATGGGCCACAGGTTTTGTTGGAAGAACAGCACTCACTATTTGGGCGGACATCGCGCGAAGCCTCACAAAGCTCGGGAGGCGCTGGGACTCCGTCGCAGAGGTCTCTCGTGTTTCCAACAACTCCATGTACCAAAAGGCGTCCAGAGATGACATGGGGAATAAGACACCTGTGCTCAGCGGAACATAGAAGGTGTGGCAGAAGAAAGAGCGCGTGGCTGACTTTCTGGATATCTTGGCGACACTGTGTAGCACTAAAGTGAACGCGGCAACGATCGCGGTCCCGATTGCGATCATTTTCGCATCCAGCGGATATCCAAAGTCGGTCGCGCCCTTCGGTAGTGGTTTTGAACGGAATGCGTTGCCCGCACCATTGTTGCGCTCAAGTTCGACAAAACTGAGCACTCGGCAGTCGCGAAATCGGAGCGCCCGGAAGAACGAGAAAACCGTCAAGGAAGATGTCGCGCCGATGAATAGCCCGCGGAAGGCGGTCATCCCATTTTGGGGGAGCCATTGGTACTTGCGGTGGGTGCGCAAGCGGTTGTACAATGACACGCCGCACTTCCATGTGAGCGCGACCAACCAAATGTTCCGCATCTGGATGCTTGAGACGAGGACGTAGTTCACGAAGTCGAACGACATGATTCCGTTGATCGTCGCCCAGAAATTGTCGCTAATTAAATGGATGAGCCCGCAGTCCACGAAGTGCGCGATGGAGTATCCGACGATGGGGAACCAGCTGCCGTAAATGATGGTGTGGCTCGGGATCTTCAGGAGCGTCATGAGGATCATCCCGGCTTTCGCTGAACGAGATTTGCTTTGATGCCGTGCTTCCGATAGTCGAGAGCGACAGCAGATGAACACGAGCAGGACGACTCGTAGCCACATGTACAACTGTGATGCAGCTCGCAGGGCCGAGGTGAAGCCTCGAATTTCTTCTGACGAAGTCTCGATCGTTGCTCTCTCGTACCGGAAGTCGTCGAGAAATATTGTCGAGCAGTGCGTGCCTTTGTGACATACCCGTCCGCGAATGAGTGTCGTGATCTCCGTATTATCGCTGTAGAAGTATGCGGTCGGAATGAAGGCACTACGCTGACTTTCGAGCTCGCTGCGTGTCGTGATCAAAGTCAAGTCCACCTGAGCTCCAGGATACTGTTGTTGCAGCGCAGCGACGCGAAGGCGAATGCTGTGGGAGATTGACACTTGGATATCAGCCCCGAGAAACGGGTGCTCGCATCGCCACGGCACGAGGGCGTTGCAGATCAAAGGGTGGTGAGCGTCAGCGGAGCTCGCTCTCTCACAGACGTCGATCCCCAAAGGAGCTCCTGCGTTGAGCGACTTGTTCACGGGGAAATGGTAGACGGCATGTAACCGAACATCGAAGCGATATCCGTACCGTCCGAGAAGCACATGGTGAAGACGATCAGCCCAGTAATTAGTTGTGTGAAAGACGACTGGGAGATGGCGAACCGAGGCCTCCTTGAAATACCGCTGGTCGATCGCGGTCAGCAAGTCGTTCAGCATGTTGAACACGGTTTCGAGCGTCAACGTCAGCTTCGGGCATTCGCTTCTATAGAGAAGGCACGACGGATATGATGTGACGTTGAGATGGTCGGCAAGCGCTCGCGTGGGGATGGACAACGTATCGAACTTGTATGCCCAAGCTTCGACTGCATCAACTCGGCTGTCGCCAGAAAACCCTTCAATCGAATCGGTGTGGTTGTAAGTTCGGTTCAAATGCAGTACCGGGTACCCATATGGGCCGTAGTACAGAAGCATGCCCTTTTGACCGGCAGTCGGATAATATGCGAGCAAGTCGATGGCGAGACCTGTCCGCGGAATGTCGGTGAGCACGAGACCGATGCTAACGATCGAGAGGACACTTCGAAACACGGAGAAGCCCACGCACGCGTCAATGTTAGACGGTTGTACCCGAAGGTAGACTTTTTTGTCCCGGGGGCAGTCATCTTCAACCTTGAGCACGACTTCCTCGTCCACTCGTGACGTGCGGTGCATGTGTAAACTTCAGCAGGCGTCCGCGCGTCCACACTCGACCATCAACGTGCACCAGTTTGCGCGCTCCACGCGTTTTTCCATGTACGCGGTGCAGGAATCGCAGCCAAAAGCAGCTGATCCAGAGCTATTCGTAGCGCAGCCTCTGGGAGTGTGCATCGTCTGGTAATAATTTGCGGGTCCGTGCGAACGCTACGCCACTTGGTCCCGATAGACTGGCTTTAGTTCACTGAGAGTGGAGAGCCCCATAAAGCAAACTTCAACACTCTTTCTCCGGGTTAAACGCGTTGTGCTTGCTCATTATGGATTGCGACACAGAGCCTCAATCCTGTCTCCTTGCTAATTTCGGTCAACTAGAGAACCTCTTTCCTTGGTTTCTTTGGAATACGATCCACAGCCACGATCGCGTCGGGTAAGTCACGGCACCGTTCTCTGTCCTCATTTCCTCCTTAAGGCGTCGCATACACCAAGAAGAATACCGTCGTCCAGTGGGAACATTTTGCAACTGACGACATTTTCTTATCAGCCGCAATCAACGAGAAGGTTCCACGGGATCGTAGCTGAGCTAACGCACCCAACAAGCTCGAACGTGGCAGAACTACCACCCAAACCGCTGTCTGCACACACGGACCCACCCCGTTTCGGGGGCAGAAGCACCGGAGCCAGAAACGCTGGTATGGAACTCGCGTCCGCCGTGTCCATTCCACCTCTTCCTTGCACAACCTGATTCACTCCAACGGTCTCGACGGGCACTCGTCCGTACACGAATGGAGACACCGTATGCCGATCTTGAGCGCGGTAGACGTACAGTTGCTTTCCCAGCACTCGCAGTTTGAAGAACACGATGGGATCGGAAAACATCGCGATATGGATCAGCCGCACCATCGACTGGGTTTCCACAGACCGCCGACCGATGGCAAAGAGACTTTCGTGCCTCCGGCATCCTTGAATGGCTCGCCAATGCAGGGTACTCGAGACGAAGTCACATGTTTCGCATTTACGGCTCGGTGTTGGTCGGGCTGGTAGCACTGCGCTGAGAATCTGGGACGACATAGTGCGAAGCCGTACGAAACTGGAAATGCGATGAGTCTCGGGTGGCATCACTGGGGTCTCTCTTGGTCGCAACAGCTCCATGTACCAAAATGCATTTAACGATGACACGGGGAATAAGATGCCAGTGCTGAGCGGGACGTAGAATGTGTGACAGAAGAAAGAGCGCGCGGACGAATTTCGGGACAGCCCAGCCACTGTGCGAACCGTGAAAACATACGCGACCACAAGAACGGTCCCAACGGCGATCACTTTGACGTCCAGCGGGTATCCGTAGTCGGGCGTGCCCTTTGACAGCGGAGGCGAATGGAATGCATGCCTTCCACCAGTGTTCCTCTCAATTTCAACAAAGCTGAGCACTCGAGTGTCGCGAAATCGAAGCGCTCGAAGAAAAGCGAATACAGTTAGAGAAGACGTCGCACCAATAAACATCCCCCGGAACGCGATTAACCCGTTCTGCGGCAGCCAACAATCGCTCCGGAACGTGCTCAAACGGTTGTACACACTGACACCGCACTTCCACGCCAGCGCGATCCACCAAACATTCCGCATCTGGATGCTTGAGACAACGACGTAGTTCACGAAGTCGAACGACATGATCCCGTTCACGGTCGACCAGAAATTGTCCACGACCAAATGGATGAGTCCGCAGTCCGTGAAGTGCGCGATCGAGTACCCAACAATGGGAAACCAGCTGCCGTACACGAGAATGTGGCTCGGCACTTTGCAAAGCGTCATGAGTACCACGTGAGCCTTGGCTGAGTGCGACTTGGTGCGATGCGGCGGTTCGGATAGTCGTACACGGCTGCTAATAACTATTAAGAGCGTGATTCGAAGCCACACGTACGCCTGCGACACGGCTCGAAGCAACGACGTGAAACCTCGAAACTCTTCTGCTGTCGTCTCAATCGTGGCTCTCTCGTACCGGTAGTCATCTAGGAAGACCGTCCGACACGGCGCTTCCCCCGGACAAATCTGCCCGCGTATGAGTGTCGTGATTTCGGTATTGTCACTTCGAAAAAATGCCGTGGGTAAGACGAGAGTTCGCTGGCTCCGCAACTCGGCCCTTGTTGTGATCAAGGTCAGATCCACCTTGGCGTCCGGATACTGCTGCTGAAGCGCAGCGACACGAAGTTGGATACTTTGAGCAATCGATACCTGAACATCTGCCCCAAGGAAAGGGTGTTCACACAGCCAAGGCACGATAGATTCGCAGATGAGAGGATGGTGGGCGTCTTCCGCGCTCATTTGCTCACAAACGTCGATCCCCACCGGCGCGCCTCCTTTCAGCGACTCAGTCGTGGCGAACTGGTAGACGGCATGCAGTCGCGTGTCCATTCGATATCCCAACCGCCCGAGAATCACGTGATGCAGACGATCGGCCCAGTAGCTTGTTGTGTGGAACGCAAGCGGCAGATCCCGAAGTGTGGCTTGCGTGAAGTACCGATCTTCGATCGCTCTCAACAGATCATCCAGCATAGTGAACACGGTCGTGACTTGTAATGTTGGTGTTGAGCAATCGTGCTTGTAGAGAAGGCACGGAGGGTACGATGACACGTTCAGATACTCAGCGAGCGCCCTCGTTGGGATGGACAGCGTATCGAACTTGTACGCCCATTGATCGATATCTTCAATTTGACTGTTACTCGAGAAGCCTTGAATCGATGACGACGACTTATCGCTGTTGTTGGTTTGATTCAAATGCACGACCGGATATGCGTAGGGTCCATAGTACATCAGCATGCCCTTTTGGCCAACGGTCGGATAGTACGTGAGCAAGTTGATGGAGAGACCCGTTCGCGGGATGTCGGTGAGCACGAGCAGGATGCTGATGATCGAAAACACACACCGAAGGGGAGAGAAGCGCACGCAGCCATCGATATCAGACGGCTGCGCGCGAACCTGAAACGTCTTGCCCGGGAAGCGACCATCTTGAACCGAGAGCACATCTTCCCCGTGGATCCGCGACGAACGGTTCATGGGTGAATATTCGGAGGTGCCGACGCGCGCTCATCCATCGCCTTTCGTTAGTTTGCGGTGGTCCCCGCCCGAAGTACCGAATCCCGACCTGACATCGCTTCTCCGACGCTATTTGTAGCAGTGTTCGCTATTCTCAGCCGAGACGAGGTTTCCTCCCGCTTATGAACTCAGGGAGCTGCACGCACAATTGCCTCCCGGCTCGTTTAGGAGTTTGCACCAAACGGAGGAGTATATCCAGGGGCTAGGTAGCCGTACCTTGTTGCTGTCTATTTTCAGTCGGAACAGGTCGTGCAAGCCGCGGACGTTGCGAATGGCATCGACGCTTGTGCATGTCCTCATGCCTTGCTCTCGTACTCGACGTTTCCACCGCGATGCACGAGGCGTCACCCGTTCGTATTTTGCCAGTGCCTTCCTCATCCACCCGTGTGCTTCGGCACGACGACGCCAGTGAAATCCATGATGTAAGAACTGGAGTGCGCCACCGCCTTCGCTTCCCTCGGTCTGACATCGACGCCAGCATCCGCTTCTCGTACTGGCGCTGCTTCGTCTCGATCATCGGCTTTGCGCTCGTGCTCACGGACATACCACGGACGGGTTTGTCGCTTTCGCTGTCGAGCATCTATAAGGAGGCAGCCCCAGGGGTCTACTGGTCGTACGGGCCGTACGCATATCCCAGCATCCACATCAATCGAACTGCGACGAATGGGACCGGTGCCATATTCAGAGGCAGCCGCAAGGGGCTTTCAGTCGATTCGGCCAACGTGTGGGCGTACAAGTTCGACTCGCTGTCGATCTCCCAGCGCGCTGTAGCCCAATATCTCGAGGTCGCCTCGTACCCGGATTGCATTCTCTATCGCTTGCCATGTCCAGCGCCGACCCTGACACTTGCAACAACGTTCGCGATGATCGACGGCTGGATCACAGCGGCGCAGACGCGTTTTTTCTCGTCCAGTTCGTCGGCAAAGAGCTCGCCCTTCGTGTTCATGACTCAGAGCAACTGGCTCGACCGCCTTCACCATATCCTCCTCAAGCTCGCGTGGAAACGACAAGATGCGCGCATGCATACGGTCCGCTTCCATCCAGCAGAGGCGCTCAACTCTTCAAGCCATCCGTGGACTGTGTGCGGTGAGCCCGCGTTCCCCGTCGATCGCCGCGTCCGTCGAGCATATGTGTGTGATCTTCGCGTTAAGTGGCGGTTCAAGCACCCGTTCCCTCCCCCCCCGCCGCTTGCCCCGCCGCCGGTGGTGTCGATCCCGGAACACATTGACCTTCGCGTGGCGAGTCTTAAGCAGCAACATAGCGACTTGCAAATCGACGTCACGATGATCACGACGCGAAGCATCATCTCAAGCGAACCCGTCGCCAGCAAGCTCCCGATTATCTTCTATTCCATGGAAAACGTTGAGATCACGACCTGGATTCGAGGACGTCGGTGTCGTCAGCAGTACGTGCAGTGTGAAACGGTGTTCGTGGATGACTATCGATATGAAGGTGCAACGCTGGTGAGTGATGCCGAAGACTGGCGCTTCGTGACGGGTGGGCTGCGTGCGGTCGCACAAGTGTACATCTGGGTACGCTTCACGTTGTTGTGTCTTGGTGCGTATCGAGCACGAAGCGACGAGCCAAAGCTGCGAAGTCGCTCAGTCATCATCCGCGTCCTGGCGACCCTCATCACCCTGAGCAAGATCCCGAGCCACGTCGTCGTGTACGGGTCATGGGTGCCCGTGGTCTGCTACTCAGTCGCTCACGTGATCGACTCCGGCGTGACACACCTCATGAGTAACAATGTATGGTCGTCCATCGACGGGCTCTTCAAGTTCCAGTTCGTCAGCTACATCCGCTCCGCATCGGTCCAGATGCGCAATGTCTGGATGGTCGCGCTCGCGTGGAAGATCGCGCTCTTCGCGCTCACGCACGCGCACGGCAAATCTCGTGGCGCGGTGTGGGCACCTCGCAACGGAATTGTCGCGATGCGCGGCATCGTGATCAGCTTCATCTCGTGGATGACGATCTTCTCCTTCGTGCGCGCGCTGCGCTTCCGCGACACGAACGTCGTCGCCGTCACGCCGCTGCCTCGTCACACACCCTTCAACGGACTCCGATACCCGCCCAACTACACCAACGTCGCCGACTTTGGGTACCGACTGGACGTCAAAACCGTCGCAACGGCCACCCTCTTGGTCGTCGTGTACGGACATCTCATGCAGCTGCTGGTGTTGATCTCCACGAGGCGTCGCACACGATATTTCTTCTGCCGCACGTACTACATCCCGCACAGCGCCGGACGGCTGTGGCCGCGCGCCATGCTGCACCTCTTCTGGAACCTCACGCTCGTCAAGTCCACCCCGTTGGCCATGGCAGCACCAATCGTGGCCTCGTCCTCGCGGTCGCAGCATCGCCACGCGTCCTTTGACTGGCGCTACGTGTCGTCGCACGTGATCGAGAAGACCCTCCTGCCGCCCGTGCCCAACAGCCACCTCCAGTGCCCCGTGTGCAACCGCGCGCAGTCGCTGATCCACTGGAAAAGCATCCAGGGCTGCGTGCGCCACGACCAGCTCTTCCGAGTCGACACGCGCCCGCCCGAAGTCTGGGCCATGGTCCGACTGCTCAACATCGCGCTGCTCTCGGACCCGATCGCGCTCGTACGGATTTACTTGATTGGCCGAACGCTGGTGGTGTACGCCAAGAAGGCAGGGATTGACGGCGTCGGGGACAATCACGCGGCGGAGACAGCCTGGGGCCCGCAACTACGTGACGCGCCCCGCGTCGCATTTGTTCTTCCGGCGTCGCTGGAGCAGATCGGCGAAGCCACCACCGCCACAGCACTCCACCTCGAACGACTCGCGACCGTCAGCAGCAAGTCGCTCCCGTGGACCGTGCTCGTCAACTGCGGCTGACAAAGAAACTGTCCATGATGGAAGGATGACGAATCTGCTCCGTGTTTCCGGGTACATGTTCTTTACCACTTTCACTCACTCGGCGTGCGCGCCAAACACCACACGGTCCACGAGCGCCGGGAAAGCGTCCTCGTCCGGCGACGGGTACGGCTGCAACGCGTCGAGATCCGCGCTCTCGAGCGTCGCGAGCAGCCCGGCGCAGTCCGTCGCCACGCAGTAGCGCTGCTCGGCCATGGCGTCCGCGAGCTCCGTCTGGTGGTTGTCCATCAGCGCCGTGTTCACGACCACGATGAGCTTCTTCTCGGCCGACAGCGCGTCCATGATCGAGCCGGCGCCGGCGTGCGAGATAATCAGATCGGCGCGCGCGACGTCCTGCTTGTACTGCGCGTTGTGGCGGTAGAAGCGCACTTGGAGATCCGGGACGGACGGGACGGACGCGCGCGGCTCGTGCTCGCCGTGGCCGATCTGCATGAGCACGCGCGTGACGCCGCGGCGGCGCAGCGCCGCGAGGCACGCGTCCGAGTCCAGCGCGCGCACGAGCGCGTCGAACTTGGTCGTCCCCACGGTCACGAACGCCTCCATGCTTGTACGTATCGATGGTGTTTGGTGAGACCTCCACGTCACAAAGCATACTGACAGGCAACGGGAACCTCGGGAGACTGACCATGTGACGTGTGAGAATCGTGTCTACGTCAAAACATAAACACGATTTCCACAAGAAACGGTCAACCGTCCAGGGCGCACACGCGCGAGGACTGTGTGTTCCAACGAATCCGTCGCCGACTGGTCCGGTCCACAGGTCACACACGCCGGTGCAACATCAGCCGCGTGCGTGTGGCCGGTTAGATCGGATCAGTCACCCACTGGAAGGCTTCCAGTGGAAGGTGGCCACATGTGATGAACCCATCTGCCGCCCGAACGCACGAAGCTCAGGACTCCAGTTTGACAATAGACGTGTGCTGGACAAAATGTGCTTCCTCATCCCATCACATGTACTAATCTAATGTATATAACAACCCAGTGTAGCCCCACGGACCAGTCTTCTGAAGCGGCATGCTACACGTAAATTAGTATATTGTGCCTAGGCGTTTCCGTCTTGGTGATTCAACCCTATTACAGTACTGTCGAAGTCACGCAATCACCCTACTTTGCCATTTTCGTCTACACCCGTCCTCATGGGAGGCAACGCGGTGGCGCTCCTACCATCCGGCAATGCTGCCGCAGCCCATAGTTGCTTTCTCGCGGTCGCCATGCAGGCCTCGCCGTCGACCAAGTTCCGGAAGCTCGGGCCGAGCGAGTCGCTCGCGATGCTGGTGGATCCGCCGACGTCCGACGAGGAGGCCGGCGGTCCGGCGGGCGAGCCCCTCGCGGTCCGCGTGGCCGTCCAGCGCACGCGCCTCGCGCTCGTGGCGACCGCCACGGTCGCTGTGGTCGTCGCGCTCTCGCTCGTGTTGAGACAAGGCGTTGTGGTCGAGCGCTTCGAGCGGCGCGACGTCTCTATCAAGCAGCAAGAGGCGCTGTTGGAAAAGTACAACTCGTACTCGGGATCGGTCGCCGGCGCACTCGAGCGACCCATCGAGCTCGTGCTGGGCTTCGCCGCGCAGATCGTCGTGCTGCGTGTGTTGACTGACGACGTGCTTCGAGGTCAGAACCGCTGGCGCCTGACGGCGGCCGGGGTGGGCATGGGCATGCTCGCGACCTACCTCCTGACCAACGGGCTCAGCGCCGTCAACGTTCAAGTGCGGGAGCAGCCCGTGCAAATGGTGATCCAGGCCGACGATCTCGCGATCCCAGAGCCGAACGTCACGGCAACGACGACTGTCAATGGATCGTTCCCCGAAGATCAGCCGTCGAACTCTGTCGCGAACACGATTCTGCGCGGTCTCGTGTTCCAACCGGCCACGGCGCAAACGCCGGATTCGTGTCCCGAAACGGAAGGTGTCGACCGCGTGGACTACCGCATCCCGCAACGACCATAGATGAAAGATTTTATTCCAACAGCACCCCGGGCAAAGGCGTTGCGGATGGAGGTTACCAATTCCAAGTCGGCTTGGAACGACGCCCTGGCCATCGACCAGCTCCCGATGAACGCGTCCGTTGCTGCCGAATTGCTCCTGTACAGCTTGTACGACTCACTGAACGGAAGCGCGTGGGGCGAGAAGCCATCGTTCAGACTATTCAACGACGATGCCATCAAGTCCATGCAGCAAGATCCCACAACGGCATGGCAGGAAACGTTCCGCGGACTCACAGCATTTGTCCCTATGACAAGGCTGACCTCCTTGCTTCCGTCCGACCCAGCGTCGACAGAGCAAGACGACCGTGCGTGGTTTCTGAAACACACGGCGGCAACGATGTACAACCTCTCAGCCACGACGTACAAGAACGCGTCCCAGTTAAGGAGCTGGAACATGACGTTTTCTCACGTCGATATTGAACCGAACGTCCTCTGGGTGGACGCTGTGACAATCGAACGCGAAACAGTGTCCACGCGGTTGCAAACTGAGGCCAACCGAAGCTACGTTGTGATTCAAGACAAATTCAAGGATTACAAGTTCATTCCTAAAGACCAGAATCTTCCGGACGACCGTATAGACATGTTCATGGGGTGCGCCGACCCCGCAGGATTCGACACCCTTATGGCCGCTATCACCAAGAACAGCACCTATGCGAGCGCCGAGTGCTTAAATCGCTCGACTCACTCATTGTTGGTCGTTAGTCGTGGCCATCGATTGATCGCTGACAAGGTACGGTCGTTCAACGCCACAACCCGGACCACGAAGTCCAACAGCACTGATGGCAACTACTTGATTGAGCTGACGACCTTCAACGAGACGTGGAGCAACACATCCGTCCTGTTCAGCAACTTCTCTCTCGGTGATAGCTCAGCCGTCAACAGCGCCATCGTGAATCTGAGGGAGGTTGTGTCAGTGACAGTTGCGCGTCTCAGCTGGAATTTCCAAGATCTATCGACCGCATACAAGGCCAAGTGTCAGGCCGAAAGTGGGTGTAGGGGCCTCGACGTTGCGCTTGCTTCCGGACAACGGTTGGTGGTGAGTGAGAGAGCACCGCCACTCAAGGCACTCACGTCACTGTTGGACGTGTACTCCACGTCCCTCGCCACAGTCCCTCCCCCTCCTTTCGTATCTGTTCGACGTCCTGTGAGCGAAGGGCCATCAGTGTTGACGTCTGCACGGCCTCGGGAGTACATTGGTGATGTGCTCATGCCTTACAATGTTGACAACAAAACCAACTCGACAATGTCACTCCAGTTCAGAAGTAATGAGTGTGTCCAGTATCGACTGGCTACCGTTCTCAACAGTCATGCGTACATGGAAAACACATTACAGCCAACGTACACAGCTGCAGCCATGTTCTTACTGCAGTCGGGTATTGTACAAGAGGTGCTCAATCAGTCCACGACGAACCGGCGTATGCTTTTCTTCAACGGAAACACTCAAGACGTCTAAGTCTACGTCTATATCCCACAGCTCAACGTCATCGTCTCACTTGTCGGATGCGCGGTACTCGTCATAGTGATCGCATTGGCTGTGCTCTGGCCGCTTGATCCGTCAGTGTCCATAACACGGATCACCGACCCACACGCGATTGCCAACGTCATGCTCAACGAAAAAGCCTTTCCGCCACTGCTGCTCACACGGTCCGTTGCACCGTCCGATGACCTAGATGGATACCAGATCCAGTCTCTCACGCTCCACCGCACGGCCGACGATGAGTCCCCATCACCAGAAACGCGATCGGAATGCAGATAGAAGACGCTCACGAGAGCATACGCGGCTGCATGTGGTCCGCCCAGTTTGTTGGTCATCGACTAATGCGTGCAGATTGGCCGGTCAATCCAGGAAACAGTGAGCTGAGGACAGCCTAGCTGCCTCAACACCTTTACACCTAGGATAGCTTTCTACGAAGCTTTTGACGCGATGTATGGAGTTGGATTGGCACTGATGCATACACGTTCATCTCACATACGCCTTCACACTTCATGGCATGTAAGTGGTGCAGTCATGTGGCCAGATGCCACAGTCTTCAGTCAGTGCTCTTTGGGAGGTTCCCAGGAATAACTTTCTCAGCAAGCTGCGACTCCAGAACCCGTCGATAGAAAGCGTAGATGCCGATAATAAACTGATCGAGACAAGTGAGCGCGGGGCCAGACTGTAGGGGATCACCACTTTTCGGTCATCGCTATGGATGCACGAAGAGACGCCGAGGAATGCACAATCATCTCAAGCGACCAAAAGCGATTCACCGTTCGTGTGCCATCCACAGACATCACCTCGAGCGTGCAAGTTACTCTGTGGCAACGGCTCTTGACTGTCATCTCGCTGCTCCTTGTGATCTCCGATGTCCCGCGGGCAGGGTTCACGATTGCGCCCGAGGATTATTACGACCGCGCTGGGCCTGGCATCGTGATGTACTGGGGGCCCTACGAATATCACGTCGCGCATTTGAACGTGGTCAAAGGAAATAGTTCCAACTCAACGCTACCGACACTTGAGGCTTCATGCGACGGATCACCACTGAGTATGCTCGACTTGTGGCCGTATCGAAGCGACACCCTCTCCATCGCGCCGCGCGCAATCGCTGAATACCTCAACGTGACATCATATCCAGCATGCGTACTGTACCGTGGGGCCTGCCGGACAGCGACGCTCGATCCGTCCGTAGTCTTTCACATGCTTGACGACTTGGCGACAGCAGTTCAACACAGATTCTTCCAGTTCGACGACTCCCCCGTCGGTTACGTCACGAAGAGCAACTGGGTCGACCGACTTCACCACTTCCTCTTCCGATATGTCACATTCAATCCGGATCATCGCCTACACGCGGTATTCCACTCGTCTTTAACCCGGCAATCAGACAACCGGACTCGATATCGTCTCCCTCCCACCCTCAGTCTCCCCGCGAGTAGCCACCTGCGATCACACGTCTCGAATGTATGCGTCGTACCCTTTGTGTGTACTAGCCCGGTCAGATGGCTGTGCGAGCATCCAACCCATCCAAACGGAAAGCGGACGCTCTCGCTGGCGGAGCATATGGAAGCACGCATTGAAGAATTGGCGAGGCGATATCCGGACGTGGAGCTCGACTTCACCATGTTCACGTCCTCGACGATCGAACAAACTCACATCAATAGCCAGTACGTGCCGAGTGTGAGCTACATGACCGATACCGTTGAGATCACGACACTCGTGCGCGGACGACGATGTGATCGTTCACGTGCCTGTGAGACTCTGTTTGTCGACGACTATCGATACGAGCGATCATGGATTGAAAGCGACGCGAATCAGTGGACGTCGTACCTGGTGCTTCTTCGCGGCGTGGGTCAGTTGTACATGTGGGTCCGCGTGCTCGCTCTGTTTTGTGGGTGCGTTGGCGCCTCATACGTCGAGTCGCGTGGCTTTTGCTGCTTCTTCGTGCGCTTCAGGCAAGTTCTCTCCATCCTCATACGGGTACCCGGGCACACCATCGTCTACGGCAGTTGGCCGCCGCTCGTCATGTACTCACTCGCGCACTACTTCGACTCGAGCTTTGTGCAATGTGTAGGCGAGTTTGCATGGGCTTCAATGGGCGGTTTCAACGAGTTCAACTTGGCCCAGTACGCGGTCACAGTGTCGATCCAGATGCGGAATATCTGGATGATCGCGCTGCTGTGCAAACTCGCACATGCGCTGCAGGCGGAGATCAAGCGCGGACGTTGCGTGCCGGTGAACCCGGCTCGCCTTGGACTCTTGTCGTTCCGAAGCATCTGGATCGGTTTTGCGTCGTGGCTCACCACCTTTGCGTTGTTGAAGGCCATCCCGTTTCGAAACACAGCCATTATCTCGGTCCAGATGCTGTCACGCCACCTCCCGATCGAAAGCCTCCGACCCATGCCCGTCTACCGCAATTTTGTCGACTACGGTCCGCGGTTTGACTTGAAATGTACGCTTCTCGCGGTCATCGTGGTGGTCGCCGTCGGGTGGCTGATTAAGCTGGCTGTCCGCGTGGTCACCGGTCGAGACACCGCGCTGTTCTGGAGTCGCACCCACTACATTCCGCTGAGCGCCGGTCGACTCTGGCCCTGGTCAATACTGGACAACGTATGGGGCTTCAAGCTCTACGATCAGACCGGCCGCGTCCACGCCGATCCGAATTGGGACCAGACCCCAAACCTGAAACAACAGGAAACCATGACGCCGGGTGTGTGCGCCGCCTGCAGCTTCCGATCGTCGTTCTTCCACTGGCGCGCGAAGCAGGGCTGTCCGCACCACGAGCCCGTGCTGGACGTGCCGCGCCGCACCAAGGCGGTCTGGTCCATGGTGCGCCTCACCAACCTCGTGGCGATGACTGACCCGATCGCGCTCGTGCGCCTGTACGTGGTCGGCACGCCGCTGTACGTGTACCGCGTCGGCGGTGCGCTGGGCACGGCGCCGTACCTGCTCCTGCAGCCCACGCCGCCGCCGCGCGCCGAGTTGCTTGCGCGCGAGAAGCTGCGCCGCGCCACGTGGACCGCCGAGGGCGCGCACCGGCTCCAGTTCGTCGCGACCGTCGACTCGCGCGACGTGCCGTGGCGCGCGCTGCTGAGCTGCGGGTGATCTCCTCGTGACTTGAGGAGCCGCTGGTTGAGAGAGATCCCAGTTCGGTTCCTAACCGATAGGAGCGTCCTGAGGCCAAAACAGGTTATTTATTCCTCCTCCTTCGGAATTTTTCAGATGAAAACATGATTTGGAGGGATCTGGATTGGATCGTGTCTCTTCGGGTCCCCGCCGAGAACGCGGAGGCATGAACGACGCCTGCGGGTACTACCGTCCGCCCGTGACGATGGATCCGTTAGCCTGTTCGCGTCGCGCTCGCTGTCGCTGTGGCTCCAGTGCGCGCGGCGACTGTGACGCGCAGGACGCGCTGAGGGAGGAGAACCTCTGGCTCACGCAGCAGCTCGCGATCAGCGAGGCAAACGCGCGTCGCTGGCAGGAGCGCGCGCGCACGCTGCGTCACACAGCCCGCGAAGCCGAGCAGCAGCTCGCCACCGAGCGCTCGCACTGGCAGCAGGTGCTGGCGGAGAAGCAGCGCGCGTGGACGAGCGAGTACGACCGCCACATGCAGTCGCTGCTCCAGATCATCGCGCACCACGAAGCGACCGCGACCGCAATGCGCGGCGAGTTGAAAGAGCTCAAGCAGCGCGCTGAGACAAGAGAGACATCTACACAGACAAAAGCCATGGAGACCGTGGAGCGAGAGCAGCAGACGCAAATGCAGTGCGACGCGGACAAGCCGTGCTGTCAGGGGATACACCACGCGGCCGGAGAAGAGACCATCGATGGAAGACGCGGTGAGCACAAGCACGTGGAACCAATTACGTTGATCGAGGCGCCGTCCGACAGCGTCCACGAGCAGTACGCCGCGCTCACAATGCAGGTGATTCATTCATTGTTTCCATGTCGCTCTTGACTCGTTGTTGTGTGAAGACAGGAAACTCATCGCTTGTGACTTCGTAGAAACTACTCGAGCAATTGCGTCAATCAAACGCTCATTCGATTAACCGGCCAACGACGGTATCCTCCGTGGCTTCGCCGCATTCCTCCTCTGGCCGCGACACAACTGCGACGCCTCCTTCCTTCCGCGATGCTATTTACAAGCGGCTGGCTGACAAATCCCAGTCCACGGCGACAGAAGAGCCCCACCGTTTGTTGGGATTACGCACTAACAACGGTGGCAGAACCGCAGGACTTGTTCCGAAGCTGCCAGTCGTACACGAGCAACAAGAAGTCGGATTGGGCCCGCCTAGTCTTCGACAATCCACGGTGGTGAGGGACTTCTTGTCTCCATCGGCTGCATAATACTTCCTCTTTACTCGGTGGACGTCGCCGGTTCTTTGCTCGTTTTCTTCCACGTCTCAATGTTGTTGATTTCGAGCTGCAAGAACATCTCTTCCTTGTCGCTGCCGCGTGTGACCAGCGGGATCGCGTACCGCCTTCGCTCTAGATGATTGTCCTCGGCGGACCGCTGGTTCTCGATCGTGGCCATGATGTTGGCACGCTCGGCGACCCAGCGTTGGGCTGACTTGGCCAGGATATCCGAGTACGTGTTGCCCATCATGGCGATCAGAAGATTCACGAGCAGGATCATGACGAGGATGATGTAGCCGAGCATGATGACCTGCGTGAACGCATTCATGCGGCCGCTCGTGTAGTTGTCGTCGTAATTGATCTCGCCCGTGAAGCCTGCGATCACCAGCATACGACCGCGATTGAACAACGTGCGCAATCCAATCCGGCCATCGGCGACGAGATAAACTGCCTGCGAGAATCCAGCCATGACAGAGAAGTAAACCAGCACGAATCGCACAATGTCGTTCTGGATCATAGTGAGGATCATGATCACGAACGGACCTGTCATGCGAAATCCCAGCAAGAAAAAGAACTGGTAGAACCACGCCATGATCAGCGCCACCGCCGTAAATGCGTCGTTAAGCTCTTGTGAATGAAAGAGCCGCGCGATCCCCGCGGCGAACATGAAGATGCTTGTGAGCATTGTGCAAACGTTATCAAGGCGACCGGCGCCGGCTTCGGTGACGTACGAGCGGAAATTGAAGAGCAATTGGTGGCTCTCGTTCATGAACTTGACGATTGCAAATCCGTAAGAAATGATCTCACAGACTGCAAGCACAATCTTGCGCCATAGCGGAGCGGCAGCGTCACGGTATGCGTCTGTTTGGAAGAGAGTTGACGTGTTGAAGGCCACCAGAAACAGCACGTAGAGCCATAACCGCGTGCGGAATAGCCGTTTGCCGACGTACTTCCATTTCTTGCTGAGTAATTGGCGCACTTCGATGAGGTTGAGCATCTCCAAGCGGTTCTCGAGTACTTGAGCGTAGTCCGCTTTTGATATAGTACAGGACAGCTTCTCTTGAGAGCAAATACACTGAATAGCAGTCTTATACCCCTTGCGGCCTTGTGGTGCCAAGGGATATGGGAGGACCGACATGATCTTGTACAGCCCCTCAAGTCGACCGTGGTGGCTGGGTGGCATGGGCATAGACTCCTCCAGGTCGAGTAGAGGCACATTGAGCGCTGTGATGGGGCCGTAGCTCCAGGAAACCGATGTGACTTGCTGGATAATGTGTTGGAACATGTCGGACTTCCCGAGCGCAGCCGCGAGTGACAACGGTGTCAGCTCGTCGCGGTTGCGCTGCAAGAAGAAGCCCCGCATCATCTTATCGTGCCTCACGTCATCAACTCGCCGTAGGAAATCGACGAGGGATTCACGCTTTAGCTTAGAAGTGGAACTTGGCACTTTAGAGTGAGAGAATGACGCGACCCGCGCCCGCTGACGCTGCTCGTCAATCGTCTTTGGATCGGGTAGGGAATCGACCGACGAGACAACATCACTGTCTTGGCTTAGAGCGTTGTCGATGTCAGCTATGCAGAATCCTGGGTTGCCGAGCACGAGAATCGCAAATTGGATTCCGAAGTTGAACACGTTTGGGAGGTCGTGGATGACGGCAAGGTGAAGCACGTTGTTTCCGAAACTGTCGGTCATAAAGATCGACGTCTCCAGGTCGTCGTCCTCGTTTACATTGTTCTCGGTGTCCTCCACTAGACCTGATATATTCGCGAGTGCGGAGACGGCTACAGGAATGATCTTTTGGACATTTTGTGCTGCTGCCTTGGCGAACGCGCGAGGATCGAGCTGCTTGAAGAGAGCTAGCTGTTGCTGCTTGAGCTGGCGTACCGCGATAGTTCCTTGTGGGCGAAGCTTAGGGAGCTTTTTGAGCTTCTCCGCTGCCTCTAAAATGTCCAGCGCAATGTCAATCTGGTTCGATGCTAGCGCGAACAATAGTGGCGTTCCGCCAAAGTAGCACGCTTTGCCTGGCCTGAAAAACTTCCCGACCGTCTCCGCGTTGATGAGCTCCGGTACTTCATCAAGGAGCCATTTCGCGAGTCGCCGATCGCGCTGAACGATTGCGATGTGGAGGATATTCTCACCTTCGTACGGTGAGAGATCACTGTGTTCCGCTTCCAGTGTAGAGTACGTCAACGTCGCAAGGTCTTTACGCTTCATGACTAACTGTTTGCCCATCTCATGGTGGCCGTACAGGAAGGCGACGTGGATCGGGGTTGCACCCACCGAATCACGCAGGCTAAGACACGTGCCATTGTCAGCCTCGATAAGTTCGAGCGCGTGCGCTGGATCGTTTTCCTTGACCGCCTTGAAGATGCCGGCCTCGTGGTCGAGAACTTGCTGCGCCACGACGTCCACGCGCGACCGCAATCCGAGGGCATGGAGGAACTGAGAGCGCACACTGTAGGTCTTGACTTTAATAGGCCTTCGCCCCATACTCGTGCGTTAAAGTTTCGATTGATGGAACGCGGAGGTACGTGTCGCCGACTGGTTTGCATTGGCCGGAGCCCACGAAGAGTCACGATCTGGCGAAGGGGCGTGGAGTCCAAAATCTGTTCCATCTATTATGTGTGCTGCGCTCATCGCTCAGAGGAAAAGTGCGGCGTCTGGACCACGGCCAAAAAGTTGGCTCCACGAAGGCGGGAACACAAACGGCGGCGGCGGAGGCAGCGATGAACCGAACGACGCCGGGGGCGCGGGCGGTGACGGCAACTTGATTTCCAGATAGTGGAGTACATGCGACGCCATCGCCATCGCGTCCGGCACGTTGTCTCCTTCAGCGCACGAGAGCAAAAACGCTACGAAGCCGAGCGGGTTCGACGAAGCGGCCGAGGAGGCGCAACGCGCGTGGAGCAGCGGCGAGATCCCGACTCCACGGAGATCGCTCCAGGCGTCGGCGTCAGACGTCTCGATGGCGCCCGACGCCGCGAGGAACGCCGGGTTCAGCAGCGGTTTCTCCTTGTCCGTGAACGTGATGGTGTTGAGCGGACGACTACCGATAAGAACAAAGGGGGTATGTGAGACGACGCAGCCACAGATGAACAGCCAAGAGGAAAAATGAAACTCGTACCGACGCATGTTCGGGTCGTGGCGCAGCATGTCGTCGGCGCCGGCGATCAC
This sequence comes from Pythium rhizo-oryzae, assembly GCA_027475725.1. Lineage (NCBI taxonomy): Eukaryota > Oomycota > Peronosporomycetes > Pythiales > Pythiaceae > Pythium > Pythium rhizo-oryzae. The sequence goes on from JAMFLL010000388.1 coordinate 22,474, forward strand.
CACGAGCGACGCGAAACCGCTGGCCGCGGCCCATTCCACGAGCTCGGCCGCGAACGCGCGCGCCTTGCCCTTGATGACGTCGGTGCGCTGCTGGATCAGCGTCACGCGGCGTGACGGAATACGGAAGACTATTACAAAAAGTACACACACACCACAGATACATGAGTAGGGGAAGATCACACGACGAGCTTGGGACGCCTCCTACCTTCGAGGTTGACGCAGAGCGCTTTGCGGTCCTGGGAGCCGTACGCCGCGGCGCCGGCGATCGGCGGCACGGCCGTCGAGAAGAGGTGGCCGACTTTCTCGATGGACGCATCCTGAGAGCAACGAGCGATCTGCATCAAGAACATGTGCGCCAACGAAGAAAGAAATATAGCTAGATAGAGACGTACGCATTCGCCGCCGCGCGCGAGCAGCGTGTTGACGATGAGGTCGACGGTGAGCTGGCCGAGGTTGGCGTACGACACGGCCGGCTGCGAGCGTCGTAGAATAGGTTAGACGCATCCTTTGCCAGTGCCGACAGCACGTCCAGAACAACAAAGGTAAGCTTTACGCACCACGATCAGTGTGTCGCCATGGAAGAGCTTTTGCGCCGCCTGCGCGTCCGCGCCCGCGCTCGCCTCGACGTGGAAGAACTCCATCTTTCGTTTTGTTGGATCTTGATCATCATGACTCTAAAAACCGCCAAATTACCGGTACCAAGGCGGGTTGGTTTGTATTCCTGCGACATTCGTGCCACATTCGAGTCTGACCAACACTCTCGTTTCCCTTTGAGCATAATTTGGTTCATGAGGAAAATGGGCGCCACCTTGGTCGCGCGAGCGCGCTCTGCGTGCGCGCGACTCATCGACGGCATCCCGCGCCGCCACGAGATGCAAGTCTTTGTCGTCGTGACGCGGTTCTTGGAGCTCGAACGAATCTCAGGCGCTGTGGATGGAAGCGAGCAGCGCGGTCTTCCCGCGTCGAGAAAGAGAAGGGTTAAGCCGGTCGAGGTGGTTGATCAGCACGAGCACAGGCGGCTAATCTAGCGCTAACGGATGCGTCATCGATCGAGTGGTCAGCCCAGGCTTCTCCACCGCACTCGTTATCCAAAGCGACGTACTCGTACGGGTCTAGCTCGATAAATCAAGATTGCCGCACGCTGGGATAGAGCTGCGTCCTCGAGGCCACATGGAGGCCTTGCCCTCACCGCGAACATACCAAGCCCCGTCCATCGTCTCGCTCGTGTGCACGTAGAAGATTGTGGTGATCAAAGCCAGTCTGCTGCAAGGAAGCTCTAAGCGCTCTGCGTGGTGTTTGGCGAGGTTATCGATCTCACTGTGAGAAAAAATTGTACTCAAGCGCGAATGTCAGCCACACTGAACGAGGAGATGCCAAGGAATGTCGCGGGAGTTCACGGTTCCCACGAAGTCGATCCTGTAGGGGAGTCGTGTTCCTTGGGCCGGTGCGAGTCTGTCGACGTGCGAGCTGTGTGGGATCTCTGTTGGTCCGATTGGGAGCAAGATGTTGTACGGCGGCTGCGCGTGTGGAGAGACTCTGTACACGAAAAGGCGTCTACCGAGGAGATACAAGCTCGCGAACACGAGTGGGTCTGTCATGTTGGCGATGTTGGTGAGTCGTATCATGGACCAGATCGCAGTGGTGCGATGGTGGATGTTGAAGATCGGCTCATGGTGGATGCATCCTTGTGCGGATCGCCAATGGATCGCAGAGGCTCGAAACATGCATACCTCGCACGATTTCGCTGACTTCCGTTGGGCACATAGTGATGGTTTCGACTTGCGCTGGTGGGAAGAAAGCTCCCGAAGGGTAGGACCGACCGACCACGTTCGAGTGCCGCCACTCCTTGGTGCTCTGAGCTTGAAGCCCCAGACGGTTTGAAGCGTTGACCATGACCAGAGGCTGCCAGCGCTGAATGGAAGATAGAATGATCGACTCATGAACACGCTGGTCTCTCGGCCCGTCAAGACGCGCACAATGATCTTGACGAAAGCCCCAGCAGTCGCGATGATCACACACGCCATGAAACTGCATTTGAGATCGAAACGAATCCCTTTGTCTGCGTAGTTTCTCCCTGCTTGCATGGTCCGTGCGATTCCAAGTGGTGTTTCTCGAGGCAGCTCGGTGATCGAGACGACGTTCGTGTCACGGAAACTCAAAGCTCGTACAAAGCCGAATGTCGCCAGCCAGGAGACAATGCCGATCCAGCCGCCTCGTACCGCGAGCATCCCGTCAAAGTATTGATGGAGTCTGATATTCCGTCCACTGGTCGAAATCGAGGCGAGAAGGAGGCTGCATTTCCAAATGAGAGCAATCATCCAGATGTTCCGCATCTGGACGGAAGCGTCGATGATGTACTTTATCGGGTTGAAGTCGAATAAGCCACTCAACGAGGACCACTGAAACTCGATGACGAAATGCACGATGCTCGCATCGAAGAAATGCGCTGCTGCATACCCGACTATGGGAATCCAACTCCCGTAGACGATGGTGTGACCAGGGATCTTGAGGACAGTGCGACAGGCAGCGGCTGCAGTCACAAGAAAGGATCGATCGCGATACTTTTCCTCGGCCCTCCTCGCGGAGAAGCACCCCCAGAAGAGAAGGCCCACTCGAATCCAGACGTACACCTGTGAGCCTCCGCGTAACACCCAAATGTAGTATTCCCACTGCTCCTCGTCGCTCTCGACTGACGACCTCTCGTATCGAAAATCGTCGATGAAGACTGTGTGGCAGTTGACCTTTCCTGGATCGCACTTTCTCCCGCGGATGAACGTCGTCACTTCAAGTGTATCAATCGCGAACGTCACAGTGGGTAGTACATGGTGATCGCTGTGAGTCTGATCAACGAATGTCGATACCAGCATTGTGAAGTCCAGCTCCAGCTCCGGATGTTCGCGCTGCAACTGATCGAACCGAAGTCCAATGTGGTCCCAGATCGGGATGCTGCGTTCACCGGTTGGCTTGATTGGGTTGTCGCAATTCCATCGCGTGGGATGGTCACAGAACACGGGCAGAGAGGTTGTTGCTAGCGGAGTTCGATGCACGCGGCGTTCATCACAAATGCGGCGAGGATCAAGGCGGTATCCGTCTCCTGAAGGTGGAATGTGGTAAACTGTATGTAGGCGGTGCTCTGGGTTCTTCGTGAGTGGCTGAACAAGCACGTGGTTCAGTCTATCGACCCAATTGCTCTTCGCGAAGAAGACGAACGGTCTTGACTCTGAAGCTCCTTTCGGGAACCACTGGGTTGACACAGCTCCAACCAGATCGTCCAGCATGGTGAAGACCGTTGCAACGTGGAGGTTTGAAGATGCACAATCGCCACGGTACAAGATGCAATCTGGGTACGAGGTTACGTTCAGTTGTTGCGCCACAGCTCTTTGCGCGATGGAGAGGGAGTCGTGCTTGTACGCCCAGACCTCAAGGGTATTGATGGGTTCGCCAGAGCGAGAGGCATTGACGCTTGCATACAGTCTGCCGAACCCGCCACTCTGTGCCTGGAGATATGCCACGTGGTACTCGAACGGTCCCCAGTACGTGACTGAGTGTGGCGCCACGCGGGCTTTGTAGAAGTCTCGAATTCGAAAGGTCAATCCTGTCCGAGGAATGTCTGTGACGGCGAGAATGATCGTGAAGATGGTGAAGATGCGGCGCCATGGCGTAACGACAATGCACCGATCAATGTCGGTCCTCGGAGCTCGAGCAGAGAAGAACACACCGTTGCTGCAGATGACAACGTCCTCGTCAGACCTTCCTCGGACAGCGCTCATCGTGAGTGGCGTACTCAATGCCGCGCAGACAATTCGCAGGCAGGAAAGGCATGGGAATCTTGTTCTATTCGGGGCGAGTGGAGCGACTATAATTGTGTGTATCGCGCAGACAATGTGCCTACTGAGCGATTCCCATTGCCATTCGTGACACGGCGACATTTATCCGCAGTTTAAAATCACGTGCCACGGGACATCTCGCGAGTTCACAATGCCGACGAACTCCAGGTCTGCGGTTGAATCTGTTGTCCAGTTCGGCCGGATCTTGATGCGAGGCACCGAGGTCTTCAACGCGGTGGTAAGGCCGTTTTCGGCAGGGGATGTCGGCAGCAGGAGTTGATACTGTTCCTGGTTTTTGTGATTGTGAACGCGGTACACGTACAGCGCTTTCCCCAGCACATACAAGCGGAAGAGGACCATGGGGTCGGTCATGTTGGCGATGTTGCAGAGGCGCACCATGCTCCATAGTGCTGCGGTGCGGCGGGTGGTGTCGAAGATTGGCTCGTGGGTTGCGCAACCTTGAATTGATTTCCAGTGCAGCGGAGACCCCTGCCAGAAGCACGTCGAGCACGTAGCTTTGCCTGCTTGTGCTGGAACAAGTGTCGATGACATTAACCGTTCAAGTTCCGCAGAGACACGCGCGACCAACGGCTCGATGCGGCCCCGTCCGTCGCTGATCGATTTTCGGAAGCTGACGCTCCAGTAGGTGTCGATTGTGGCTCGAAGCCAGAGGCGCCCAGCACTAACAGGCACGTAGAAGGATCGGCAGAGAAACATGTTGGTGGTCCGGTCAGTCGAGATCTTCACCAGCTTCGAGAAGCACAGGGAAAATGTGACTATAAGTGCAAACCCGGCGAAGCTGGTTTTGATGTCGAAGCGCACGCCGTAGTCGCTATAGTTGCGATAGGTAGCCAGGCGCTGCAATGCGCTCACAGCCGTGTGCCGAGGCAATTCTACTACTGCCGTGACGTGCGTGTCTCGAAACTTGAGTGAGCGAGCCAGGCTGAACGTTGTGAGCCACGATATGAGACCGATCCATCCTGTGCGAAAGGCGAGCACGCCTCGACGTTCGGGGTGCAACGTCTTTTGACATCGGGTCGTCAGCACCTCCCAAGCACCAAGAGCCACCTTCCACGCGATCACGTTCATCCACAAGTTGCGCATTTGAATGGATGCCGACAGCACATAGTCAACCGGACGAAAGTCGTAGAAACCTCCTATCGAAGACCATGCATACTCCCCCATCATGTGGATCAGGCACGCGTCAAAGTGGTGTGCAAGCGCGTATCCCAGAATTGGTAACCAGCTTCCGTACACGATCGTGTGGCCTGGGATCTTGATGATCGTTCGCCACGAATCCATGAGGATTCTCAATCGTGATTGGTGACGGTACTTCTGCTCGGCTGCTCTCGCGTGGTAGCACCCACAGATGAGCAGCACAACTCGCAGCCAAACGTACAATTGGGAACCTCCGCGAAGAATCCACAAGTAAGACTTCCACAAATCTTCATCACTCTCCAGCACTGCTCGCTCATATCGGTAGTCGTCCACGAAGATAGTGGAGCAGGCTCTGACTCCTGTGCATTTCCGACCGCGGATGAGTGTCGTGATTTCGAGTGCATCCGTAGAGAGCGCTACACTGCGAAGGACGTGGCGGTCGCTGTGGGCTAGCTCGACAACCGTTGAAACGAAGATTGTCAAATCAAGCTCGAGATGTGGATATCGATGCTGCAAGTCATCGACGCGAATCGCAATGTGATCCGAGATCGCGAGGTTACGGTCGCCTGTTGGTTCGATAGGGTGATCACATTTCCACGGAGTTTGCTGATCGCAAAAAGCAGGCTTCGATTCGGTCGGAAAGCCCCACCGATCTGTGAAGTACGTTCCACACAATCCGTGGACATCAAGAGCACCCTTTTGGCCTCTGGATGACACATGAAACACACTGTGCAAGCGGACTTCGGGGTTCTTGGTCAGGAATCTGAAGACGAATTGGTGGAGCCGATCAACCCAATTACTTTTGGTGAAGAAGACGAACGGACGAGACTGGAGCTGTGGCTGGTCGAAGTATTCGCGTTTCAAGCCCTTCACCAGACCATTGAACATGTGAAAGACCGTGTCGGGCTCAATCTTTGTGAAGCTGCATTTCTCGCGGTACAACACGCAAGGCGGATACTCTGGCACTCGGAGATGCTGAGCAATAGCGCGAGGTGCGATCGAGAGGCTGTCAAATTTGTACGACCACACATCGAACGACGTGACTGGCTCGCCATCGCAGGAGGCGTCGACAACTGAAGCGTTCGTCAGAGAGAGGTGAGCGACGTGATATTCGTAAGGGCCCCAGCACGCGACGACTCCCGGCCCAACACGTTCATGGTACGTAGTGGGACTGAGCGTGATGCCGGTACGAGGGATGTCTGTGACGACTAACACAATGGAGACGATTGTCAGGAGTGCTCGCCATAGAGACACGCTGATGCAGTTGTCGATATCCGTGGGTGGGACGCGGACGTGAACAGCGTCAGCCTGCTGGTCGCAGCGCAACGAAACGAGCTCCTCCTCGTCTCCAGCCATTGTGGCATTGGGCCAACCAATGCCGTAGAGTAGATTGGAAGTACCGGGTATCACGTTTGTGGATGCCTTCTGCCAGTTGAGGAACGCGACTATTTTTGGGATCCCTGTCACTATGAACAACGATGTGTCTCCACATTCTGTGCCATGATGCGCCGCTTGGCCTTGTCTCTCACTGTGAACACCTCAAGAGCAACTTGGTTTGCGGTTTCCCTCTCGCTTGCTCGACCGTGGGTGCGACACTGGGGAGCTTACATGGTCCGAGAATAGCACGGGCAGACCTGATGGATTCTGATCGGCGCGCTTATCAACTGTAACGTCGTGAACTCTGCAAAGTACACCAAATGGATCAGCTCAGTGAAGACCATGACGAGATTTACTTGCGTAGCAGCCACGTGTGGATGAAAATGCCGGTGCCGATTACGGATATTCAGACGACCATCCGAGTAACTCCGTGGCGCACTCTTCTCACAGTCATCGGCATCCTCCTTGTTGCCACAGACATCCCACGAACTGGATTGGTGTTCAGCAAGGATGCTGTCTTCCCAACAGTCGGGCCAGGCACCGTCATGTACTGGGGGTCGTACGAGTATCCAGTCGTCCACCTGAGCGCCGCGTTCACCGACGATCTCGCGTCCAAACCCTCCAGTGTCAATGCGTCAAGCGATGGGATCCCGCTAGAGTTCTTGGGATTGTGGCCGTACAAGTTCGACACGTTGTCAATCGCATCGCGGTCCATCGCGCGACATTTCAACGTGACAGCATACCCACCGTGCGTTCTCAATCGCGCGCCATGCACTTCGTCGAAGCTCGAGTCTTCCACCGTCTTCAAAATGCTGGACGCGTTGACAACAACCCTGGCGATGAGGGCCTCGCGCAAGCCTCAGCCGCTGCTGTTCATCAGCAAAAGCCACTGGGTCGACCGTCTGCACCACGTTTTATTCAGCTTCTTGACCAAGAACCCGGAGCCGCGGCTGCATAGCGTCTACTACAGCGCCTCAAACCACGACCGGAACTCGACTCGCGCATGGAGTCCGCGTGGGCTTTGCCGGAGCGACACCTCCATGCGGGCGCAGTCCCTTCCGTTCTTTTGCAGCGACCCAATCTCGTGGAAATGCGACCACCCGATCAACCCCACGGGGCAACGACACATTGCAATCTGGGATCACATGGCGCTTCGCTTCGACGAGCTGGAGCGGCTTCATCCGCAGCTGCAACTAGACTTTGTCTTGATCGTGACGACCTTCACCGAGAGAACACACAGCGATCGTCACGTGGTTCCCTCCGTGACCTACACCACGGATGCGCTCGAGATCACCTCTGTCATTCGAGGAAGAGAGTGCACGCGCGCTGGCAACTGTAGAACGCGTTTCGTCGACGAATACCGGTACGAGCGCATCGTGCTCGAGAGCGACGTGGACGCGTGGCGTGCATACTTGGGCGTGTTGCGAGGCATCTCGCAAATCTACATTTGGCTACGCATCGCACTGCTCGTGTGGGGTTGCCATCGCGCGATCGCCGCGGAAAGCAAGCACCCGCATCAACATCGTATGCGAGTATGGCTTAACGCTCTCCACGTCACACTCAAGATCCCCAGCCACGCCATTGTGTACGGATGCTGGCTCCCGATTATCGGATACGCGCTCGCTCACCACTTCGATTCCTGCCTAGTCCAAACCGTTGGCGAGTTTTCGTGGGCGTCCGTCGGCGGCTTCTACAACTTCGATCCTGTCGAGTACGTCATGCGCGCGTCCATGCAGATGCGTAACACGTGGCTCCTTTCTATTGCGTGCAAGCTCGCTGTGGACGGCGTTAATGGGATGACACGCGATCGACATAGCACAAACCACTCGGGGCGCGAGGGGCTACTGGCTGTGCGCGGAGGTTGGATCGGTGTTGTCTCGTGGCTCACAACGTACAGTTTGATGCGCGCGCTTCGCTTCCGCGACACAGCGATTGTATCTGTCATGGAGCTGCCGAGCAATGTTCCGATACGAGCGGCGCGGCGCGCCCAGGCGTTCGGAAGTTACACGGACTACGGGCTCCGCTTCGACTTGAAGTGCAGCCTCGCGGCCTGTGTCGTCGCGACTGGCACGGGGTACTTAGCGAAAGCGCTGGTGCGGCTCATAACTGGCCGTGGAACGAGTGTGTTCTATTCCAGATCGTACTACACGCCGCTGAGCGCCGGGCGCCTCTGGTCGTGGTCCAAAACTCACACGTTCTGGCGCTTCGAGTTCCATTCGTCGCCGCGCCGTCGCTCCGCTCTCGCGGGTATCCATCCCTTGACCCGGGCGTCGATGCAGCAGCCGCCGATCTCGCCATCGTCAAAGCGGGGGCTGGGAGCAGCGGCTTCACTGCAACCAGCGTCATCGTGTCCAGTGTGCACTTTCTCATCGTCCAGCGTGCACTGGTGCTCGACACAAGGATGCCCCGCGCACGAGCCCATCTTCGACGTGCCGCGGCGCACGAAAGAGATCTGGTCCATGGTACGGCTCACCAACATCGCCGCGATGACCGACCCGTTCGAGCTCTGCCGCTTGTACGTCACTGGGAGGACGCTGTATCTGTACCGTGTCCACAGTGTCGGCAGGGCGGGTGCCGACTCGCCGCCATCTCTGGTGCTGTTGCCGACGCCGCCTACCGCCGACGAAGACACGGACGCGCGTGAGGCGGGCACCGCCTGGACAGATACGCGCCTGGAGTACGTGGCGGACGTGGACTCGCGCGACGTCCCTTGGCACGTGCTCGTTAACTGTGGCTGACGCGCGCCGGGACGATCGTTGCCGTCTCCTGGAGCTCTTCAAGCAAGATGAGACTCTCATCGTTTTCGCTAAACCAGATGTTCTTAGCTGGAAGATACCATTACAAGGGTAGTTCGTATTGTATCTTCACCCACTTTTGGATGGATGCATTGGGTGTTGTACCTTCCTGCAACATTCTCATGGTGCATGTTGCGTGAAGTAGTACCCGATCTGTCCGCGTATCTCCGATTGCGCGTGTCCCTACCCAACACAGGATTCGGACGTTCGTCCGCAACTCCGTGGTTCGACCTCTCTCAGTTGTGGGCAACCTTATACAGTATAAAACCCGATGCGTTTTGTTCTGGCGGTGCGGTTCTTTGCAACTATTGGTTGGAACCCTCCCCACAAACGCGCGAGGGCCGCCCCCCACCGCTCGCCGGGTTAGACGCCGCCGCCCCAACACTCGGAATTTCTCGCGGCTCACGACCATGTTGTACAAGCTCAGCACGACCCTGCCCAAGACCCAGGCCATCGCCGTCATCGGCGGCGGCGCTGTCGCGCTCTCGTACCTGACCTTCGCGGTGCAGCGCTACTCGGGTGGGTCTAATTCGCGTTTAACCGCTAAGTGCGCTTTTTCCCCGCGGTCTAAAACTCACGTGGTGCATTTATTGAATATGGGAATATGGCAGGCAAGGACAACGGCGGCGCGCTCCCGGGCGAGCCCAAGACCACGTCGGCCGAGTGGGCCGCGGCCTCGGTCGAGTACGGCAAGGTCCAGAAGGCCAACCCGATCCGCCACTTCCGCGGTTAAACTGACAGTATCTGAGGCGCGCGCGGCGCAGTAACCCGGCGTTTCCGCGCGGCTTTGACGAATAAATGTGCATGTAATGGCCCTTATTCCTCCTCCCTCTTCCTCCATCGTCGCCCCACATCGATCGAATGCGATTCACTGTATCAGCGTGTATGTGCGACTGCGTGGAAGTTCGCTGCGTCGCCGTTTGTGGGTTGATGTGACGTCCGAATCCCGTCGCCTTTGCTCTTTTCCATTTGTGGGTTCTAGCGTCTCAAGGTCAAACGTCAGTCCAGACGCACGGATCGCGAAGTGCATCATCACGACGCTGTCGTTCTCGGTCTATTGGGGGTGACGCTAGAAGATCGTTCCATGATTGAAACGGTGTTGCTGCATTTCTTGATGCAGAGGAGTATGCTCTACGATTCGTTCGTGACCACACCCTGTAACATAAAAAAAAGATGATCAGTTAGTTTGAATCCCCCCGGGCACTTTCAGTTGGTTGCTACGCACCAGCGCAGAGACTTGCGCTTGCCGCTGCTTCTCGGCCTCGTCCCATTCCTGCATCGCCTGCGCGCGTAACCTCTCCTCGGCGGCGGCCTCGGCCTCGAGCAGCGCCGGGTCGTCGTCGTCGCGGAAGCCGTAGTAGTCCGGTACGATGCGCTTGAGCATGTCCTGCTTTGAGCGCTTGCGCGGCGCCGGCGCTTCTTTCTCAAACAGCTCGCGCACGCCGGGCAGGTTTTTCGCGGCACCAAAGTACTTGTACCCGCCGCGCTGCACCGAGGCGCCGTCGGCGTCGTATGCCTGCGGCTGACTGCGCGTGTAGTCAGCACCGCCGAGCTGCACGATACGCTTCTCCCAGTGGTGCTTCTCGCGGATGCGCTTGTTGATCTCGTCGTTCAAGTCACGGATCACGTGCTCGCCCAGACCAGCTAAACACCAGCCACATAAAAAAGGAGTTTAGAGTCCAACACCTCCATATATGGCCCCCACAGAAGAGCTAGCGTACCGTTCTGGATGTCTGCGACCTTCTTGGCGATCTCCTTGATGATCTGGCGCCGGTAGCGCTCGGCGTCGCCGATATTATCACATTCGGACGCAAGGTACGGCCGACGACTGCGCGGGAAGAGAGTGAACAGTAGAGAATGACTATAAGAAAACGAACCGAAACGCCCGTAGATGCCAAAAAGCGCACCTCTTGAAGGTGTCGTTGAAGTCCTGCTTCATCGACGTCCATCGGTTCAGCAGCGACTGTGCCTTCTCCTCGTTACGCGCCATGGTGTCGTCGCGTTCCTCTTCCTTGGTGTTATGGTTTCCTTTCGTTTGCTTTGCCCAGTTCCGCCAGGTTTCCAATTTGACCCAACCAAACAGGTTACGCGAAGGTTGCTTGAACTGGGATACCATTTTGGCCAACCAAACTTTACACAACACATGAATTGATAGACCATCAGATATTGAAAATTTGAAATGAAATGGCTACACACTCCCCTCGGTCTCCTTATCAGAGATACACCTTCTTGTCAGCGTCGCGCGTAAAGTGGACGGTCGCGCTCTCGACGACGTACTCGTCCATGGCCACGCGGTCGCCCGAGGGCAGCAGCAGCGCGCGGTCGAATACCTCGGCCGGGTACTGGTCTTCCTGCAGCAGCTCGGCGTACCGCACGGCGACACTGGTCTCTTCGGACATCTTGAGGCGCTCGGTGGGGCACACGAGCACGAGCACGACGAGCAGCAGCAGGAAGAACATGCCCGCGGCGGTCGAGATGAGCGACGCGAGCGGGATGCTGAACTTGATCACGTGCTTCTCGAGGTCGCCCTTGAGAGAGGTCGTGCCGACGCCCGTCGTGATATTGTGCGAGATTTTGACGGTCTTGACCGCGGCGTCCTGAAACAGGTAGTAGAGCGCCGAAGTGTACAGCGGCTGCAGCGGGCGATCGATGTAAAAGTGGTTCGTCTCGACGTGCGCGATGTACGAGTCGACGAGCGGCGAGCACGCCTCGAACGAGAGATTCTTGGACCACGAGGTCACGCGGAAGCGGCTCTTCTGGATGTACTCCCACTCGAAGTAGGCGTTTTCCGTGGGGTAGTAGAACGGGCGCGTGTTAAGTGAGACGAGCTGCACAGGGTTCCGGTAGTCTCTGTCCAGACGGTCCACGGGCAAGTGGTCTTTGCCGAGCACCAGCATGCGCGCGTACTTCTCGTGGTGGCTACCGGTCGCGTTGACGTATAGCGACGGCACGGTCACGTTCTCGAGGGGGTGGAGCAGCCCCTGGCACTGCGACTGCCCCATGGTCGCGTTGACGTCGCACACGGCTTCGAACTTGTGGCTCAGGTCCTCGACTTTCCACTCGAGCTTCGCGAATGAGAGAACGACGTGGCGCCGCGGGCTGAGGATGAAGGGCAAGGGCTCGTCGTCGCCGCTGCCAAACGTGTCGCCGGTGATGTAGGTGCCCAGCCCGTAAAGAAATACGGCGTTCTCTTGTGCGATGCAGCCCGTCGGGAAGAAGTTGAGAAAATCGGCATTGTACTTGAGCTCAGCCGTGGAGCAGTTGGTGAGGTACGGCATGAGCTGGAGCTGCTTCTTGAACGGGATCGTGCGCGACTGGTCCAGGAAGACGCAGCTCGCGTGGCCGCAGGCCTCGCGCGGGCGCAAGTACGGGTAGCTCGTCTGGTTGCACAGCATGCGCGTATAGAGCTCGATCTCCTCCGGCGTCGTGTCGTTGCTCGACTCCAACGCTGTACGGGTTTTCGGTGTGAGCACGTCGCCATAACAGTACTCGCTCGTGTTGCGGTACGTCGTGTTCTCGTAGTACGGCATGTCGAGCGTCATGGCCGTCAGCGTCATCTGCGAGTTCACCGCGAACGTTGAGAATGTGAGATTCATGGACTCGGGCTCGATCTGCGGCACCGTGTCGATGAATCCGTCGACCATGGTGCCCACGAACGCGTCGGTCGTGTGCATTGACGCGTCCGTTATGTTGGCCAGCGTCTGTAGCGAGCTCAGTGCGCCATAGCAGCGCCGCATACCCTTGTACGGCCCGTCCTCAAATTTGTCGAGATACGACTCGTAATCGTCCTCACCGTCTCCACTGCCACTCGCACCACCTGCGGAGGTCTGAAGAGACCGACGCCGACGCAACGGCGTTCGCGTCGTGTTGCTTGGTGGAGGCTTGGTTGTCGTTTGGTTCAGCGGCGGCGTGGTCGTGGGCGCTGCAGTCGTGTTGGCGGCTTGGCTGCCGTCGTCGTCCACATCATTGGCGTCGGCCTGTGTGAGAATGTGGCCGTCCACCCAGACGCACGGATAACTCGCTGACACGTTTGCGTCCGACACTGCGCGCTCGAAGAGCAGCTTGCCCTGGAGTAACATCTCGTACGCCGTGAGCCACGACACGTTGGAGGCTTTCTGGAACGCGTCGAACTGGCTCGCCACGTCGCTGTCCGTGTCGTTGATCTCTCCGAGTCGGAACGTGACCGTGTGCTGCGGCATCAAGCCGAAGGGCATCGCGTCCAGGTTCCAGTCCTGACGAGGGAACCCGTAGACCACAGCCGTCGAGCGCACTTCCATGACCGAGGGAAGCACAAGTGGCTGGCTGTCGTCCTCGACGTCGTCAGTCATGGCGCTCATGTTCGTCACCACGCACGGCGAATCGGTGAGCATGTGGAACGGCGCTGTTTCTCGTCGCACGGCTCCGCGTAAGATTGTGTCGAGCACACTCCGGTTGTTCCCGAGCGTCGTGAGGTTGGCGGTGAATGTGGCGTTGAATGACGGCATGCCCATCGCATTCGTCGCCACCAGATCGTCGTGGAGGAACACGCGCACGACGCCCGTGGTGGTGTGGCTCACGAACGTGGCGGCGATCGCGACGTTCAGGATGAACATGATCCACGGCTTGAACGCCCACAGACATAGGCGCTTGAAGCGATTCGGTCTCTCGTTTGGCTGATCGCGTGGACACCAGCGCACGTTCGCGAGGAATATCGCTATCACAGTAGTGATCACTTCGAAATATTTCTCCAGGATGTTTCCCAAGCCGCCCGTGATGAAACCGTTCACCGTCTGGAGGATATCGATCCTCGCCTGGACGTTCTTAGTGCTTCCGAGTACATCCAGCACACCGGTGTCGACGACGACGCCCTTCATGAACACCACGAGGAGCGTGGCCAGCACAGCCACCGAAATCACCACCGTAGCGATGAAGCGTCCGCGCGATAGCTCGACTTGTGGCACCGCCTTGAAGCGACTCTCTGGGGCATCAGGGTCGACGGCGTCCTTGCTCTTGTTGGCCCACAGCGCTTGATCGGAATCTGGTGGGACTGCGTTCAGCGCGGCCGTCGACGGGGGCGTGTCCGCGAGGTTGCGCTCGAGCGTGGAAGCGCTCATCTCAGCGTCTCGTTTCGGTATTGGGTGTGATGTAGTGGTTGAAGACTTTTTCAGAACTGGGCTCGTCCCCCGAGTGCGTGTGTGCGTGTGCTGGAGCTGTAAAAGCTAACCTTCCAGACCCGAGACCTCACCCTCGCCCCTGCACGGTCGTTGGGCCGGAGAATCCACTCGCTCCACTCTCAGCTTCGAAGTGGGGACACGTTCGCTGCTCCAGGGAACGGCCACTTTGAAACTTCATGCACGAGCGACGAGAACAGAACCAGCTGCGACGCGACGGTCGTTGTGCTGTTTCCAGGGGCGGAGACGCCCGCAAGGCGCCATTTCTATGTGGTGAGAGGCGGCCGCCACGTTTCGACGATGAGGGGCAGCGCAGATAGGTGATATCGGATTATACGGGTTGTTAAGCTGCCTCAATGTGTTGAAACTGAGTGACGTACTGACATATATATGTGATATTAGAGGTTTTTGGTGAAGACCCAGTTGGGCAGTGGAGCCCCTGTGTATCAAATCTGACAGGAAGTGATTTGACACAATCAAAATGAATCGACCGAGCCGCGGCAGATCGAACATCGAAGGATAGAGGTTCCAAGATGTGCCACCCAAAACGAACCCTCGCGAGGCTTCACGCGTCGGGGGACTTTGCACGAGATTCACGACATAGGCGCGTATGCACCCAGCACGGTAGCGAAATCTGCTTCGTGGCGAGCCCAGTCACCGGTAGGTATGGACTGCTCGACTTATGCTGTGTCCGTCGAGCGGAGGCGTGCGTCATGGCGTTGCGACGGCGAGAGCGCACGACTGACGGGAGAACATGGCCTTCTCTGTGTGGATCACCTTACCGGTAGCCACACGTCACGTGGCCTCGTCTCACCGCCTCCCAGCCCATGATGGCGGGCGGGGGGCCTTCAATTGAGGTGTGGCGAAAGACGCACACGTCGAGGAATCCGCGGGGCTCGATCTTCTTTGAACGTCGCCGGTACCGGTATCAAGTGGGCGCAGAGCACGAAAAATTAGAGGCCAGTGGGTGCATGTGTGGTACGAGACAGGCAAGTCATCCTCGAGCAGAGACAGAGGGGCGGGGAGAGCGGCCTCGTCTTTCTCTGTGCCTTCTTTATGCCACAGACGCTGCTCATTCTCCAACTTGCCACAACCCTGAACGGTCCAAAGTCTCTGCGTCGCACTTCTATTCAATACGATGGTCAAGGACCACGACGACTTCTCTGGCGTCTACGCCGAGGCCAAGACGCCACCGCGCAACGCGCGCCTGCAAGACAAGCCACACCAGGCGTCCAGCGCGACCACGAACGACGGGGAGCTGACTCAGCTCGACTTCCTCGAGACTTCCACGGAGATTGAGCCGAGACTACAGGCGAACAAGCTCCTGTTCTACGTGGGCACGACGCTCCTCTTTTACGCCGCCTTCGGTGTCGTCGCCTATATTGGCATCTCGGTGGAGACCGTGTACGAAGCCATCGGCACGTCCAAGAGGGCCGAGGCTCGACTCGAGGTCTATAACACATACTCTGGCTACCTCATGGCGTTCATTGAGACGCTGCTGGCCATGTACACGAGCAGTTTCATGCCGGTGCTGGACGTGTACGTGCACAACACGTTCTACTTTCTACAAAAGGCGACAGCCACGCGAGACGCAACGACCGGGAAGCTCAAACCCTCCATAAGGATCTCGCGTGCTGCCCACCACGCGATTCTGCTCGCTGTTCCCTTTCTCCTTGCGCTGCTGTTGGGGAACAGTACACGCGGTTTCCAGGCCGGTCAGTCGAGTGACGGCTTCAAGCGCGTCATGGTCGCCGACGATCTCAAGAAGGAACAACCCACGCTCGAGCAGATCAAGGCCGCGGCTACGAAGAAGCAAGGAAACACGACGGCACCCATGGCCGCACCAACGCACCAGCGCGCCCAAGACACGATCCTTCGGAACGCGATCCGCGGCACGTCCACGCCGTTCTCGTTCTACACCAGCTCACCGTGCGGTGCATCGTCGCTTGACACAAGCGACTTGGATGAGGAGGAAGCTACGTTCGTCGAAGCCGTCGTCAACTCCGCTATGGTAGCGAGAACCGTGCAGCTGAATGTCCACGAGGTCGACGCGACCTCCGCGGTGTACGGGTTCATCCCACAAGAGTGGAACAGCGAGGCGATCCCCG
Organism: Pythium rhizo-oryzae; assembly: GCA_027475725.1. Lineage (NCBI taxonomy): Eukaryota > Oomycota > Peronosporomycetes > Pythiales > Pythiaceae > Pythium > Pythium rhizo-oryzae. The sequence goes on from JAMFLL010000388.1 coordinate 38,889, forward strand.
AGGCGCTCGAGCCGAAGAGCACGTACCACATCACGTATGCACAGGTGCTCGACGCACAGAAGACCGGCAAGCCGCTGGCGCTGCCACCCGACTTTGCGATTGGGACGGCCTACGCGATGCTCGTTCAGGGGAAGCTTCTCGTCGAGCGCGCGCGTGGGGACGCCGCGACGGACACCTATCCGTGTTCGCTCTCCGACAACCGCACGCAAGACGACGTGCTGCCGAACACCACGAGCTCTAACACGTCAAGCACCAGCTCAGCAACGATAAAGCCACTAAAGCAGCCGATTGTGCGGCGCCCAGTGCTTCTACCCAGGACGCTGACGCGCACCATTCTGAAAGTTCGTCGTCTTCAAGAGAACGACAGCGCGATCAGCGGTAGTGAAGGGCCGGCCGAAGATGACGAGGACGACGAAGACGTCGACGATCGTCGCGACGAGTGGAGTCGCGACGCGACAGGCGTGCGCAGGTGTGAGGGTGCCGTTTCCTCGCTGTTCGAGATGTTTGACTTCTACAACCCAGAGTTCCACACGCCGGAGTATCTCATGGTCGACACGGCCTTCGTGTTCAACAAAACCCTGGGCAACCTGTCGATAGCGGAGACCGAAATCACGCTTGAGAAGTACGAGCTCACCAAACAGATCCAGGTCGAGGCCATGCGCATCGACTTCCCCATCAATCGGTCCGTGAACTATGGTCTCCGACACCACTGCCCCGCGAACGCCAGCACCGCATGCGACGATATCTACACGTACAGCGGGTTCGCTGAATCGTTCTGCGGGAGCAACGGCTGCGCGTTTCTCGACGGATCCAACTCGCTACCGCTACAGCGCGAGGTCGGCGTCGTGCCGTACGTCGTCAACTGCACTTTAGACGACAAGAACGTCCACTACAGCGCCGACTTCCGCGGCTACTACCCCAACAACTGCACCCAGGTGCCCAACGCGGCGCTGCTCTACGGCATCGGCTCGTACATCTCCGGCGACGAGTACGGCAGCAACGACACGGTGGACGGCACCGAGTCGCCCTACATCCGCGCGCCGCGGCGCCACCTGCGCTTCACGTTCGCCAAGGTGACGTGGCAGACCGAGGACCTGGCGACCAAGTTCAACGCCAAGTGCGGTGCTAACAAAGACAAGGACGGCAAGAGCGACTGCACTGGGCTGTGGCACCAGCTGCAGCCGAGCAACCGGTTCCTGTTTGCGGGCGCCGAGGCACTGCCCACGCAGGCGATCGCGAAGGCCGACTTCCGATCGCCCATCTCGCTCGTGCAGCTCAACTCGCCGACGCTGTACGTGCCCAAGCTGGAGAGCAAGGTGACGCTGGAGCCGCTCACGCCGGGTAACTTCAAGAGCGTCAAGTGGGACAAGACGCCGTACAAGGCCAAGGCGAAGAACGGCACGGTGGTGGAGCGCATGGCGGCACTGCGCGGCGAGCAGTGCTCGATGCTGGTGGACTCGTACCTGAACCAGGTGGCGGAGAACCAGTACGTGCTGGAGCAACCTTTGCAGGTGATGTACACGTCGTTCTTCTACTACCTGATGCAGAACGCGGCGGTGACGGAGCTGAACGACACGGCGCTGGCGCTGAACGGCACGACG
>JAMFLL010000389.1:0-16948 GCA_027475725.1 Pythium rhizo-oryzae
CTCGCTCCATCAGCGAGCAGAACACAGGGCAAGACACGGTCGTGGACATCGAGTCGTTCCGGCGGTACCGCGACCGCATGAAGGCGCACGCGCTGTAAAAGTCAGTGTAAGTGGGAGGAAAATACACAATTTTGATTTCTTTCAGCAGGTTCTAGGTAATCCAAGAGAGGGAAATCGACTCATCTGCGAAGTGGCGAGCAAAAACTCTTTCGTTCCCCATCTGTTTGAACGAGTCCAGCCCTTCTCACCGTTCACTCCCCGCTGGCACTCACGAAGTTATGGTCACTCCCACACGACAGCGCAATGAAGGTGTTCGACTTCCTCACGCCATAGATCGACCGCCTGGCACCGGTGCTCATGTCCAACCGAGACGGCATTCACGGCGATTCGTTCTTTCTTCAAACGTGTGGCTGTGATACGCTGGCGCCGTGCACGCATGGCCTCACAGTGTTGCCTTTACGATGGGTTGGAGAGGCGGGCGTCTGTGGACATAACCGCAAGTCCTACGTCAAGCGCAGCGAGATATCTCCAAGAGGAAGACCCATACAAGTCATTCCTCCTTCGTGATACTAGTAGTAGAGCAAACTCACATGCGGTGCTGTCGTCCATCCGTGTGTCACGCATCGGGAGCAAATTTGAGTTCTGAAGACTCCGGCAAGAGAAGCAAATGTGTCAATCTTTCAGTCCTTCCCTTCCACATCAACACTTTTCATCACGAAGAATCGGAATGCGCGAGAACAAATACGCGAAGGGGGTCAACCTGGTTTCTGATGGATGTGCCAACCGTAAGTACTCCATCCGAAGCTGCGCCATTCACGAATTCACCTCACGCCGCATACCCAAGAAAATCCTAACCAAACCATCCATGGATGCGTATGACTTCCTCGCCCCGTGGATTGACCGGCTCGCGCCGGCGCTCATGTCCAGTCGAGCTACTATCCATGGCGATTCGTTCTTCCTCCACGACTGCGGCGCCATCACGTTGGCACCGGGTGCGCATGGGCTTGTCGTCATGCCGTTCTTTGATATTCCGGGCAAGACGTGGGGCAGTGAAGACACGTCGGCGATTGTGAACGCGTTTCCGGCGGTTCGCTGTGCTATGGAGGTGATCGCGCTCGCGCTGCACCTCGAGCCTCGCGTTTGGGCGCTGCTGCGTGGACGCGACGGAGCCGAGCTGGTGAACAAGAATGAGCACGCGTGGCGAGACAACGGCGCAGCGGTTGAGATTGCGTTTCTCCAGAACGACTACCTCTCGGCGTCGGTGATCATTCGATTCTTTGAGACTCCACCGACTCCGGAACTCGCGCGTGAGTTTGAGGATACGAAGCAGCAACTCTTCGTACTTGATCGATTCGGGCGCATGCGGGGCTACCAGATCCCTCTCACTATCACGCCCCGGCTCGTGCCTAACAAGTTCAGCACTGAGCGCTACGCTGAGAAGCTGGTCGAGATCTACAAGATTATGTACGGCCTCTCACCGGCTGGCGATGGTCGTGTGGTCAGCCATCCAACTTCGTTTCAGCCAGCGCGGATCTCAATTCAGGCTGGCACAGTATCAGTCGACTGGATCAAGCAACTCCAGCTCCAAGGGATCCGCATTTGCCGCCTCGTCAACGACGGTGCCGACCGCGATTTTGTCGAGGCCTTTGACGTTCTGCAGGCTGCCCCTCACCCACTTGCGATTGAGACGACAGTGAGCGGCGATCCGTCGATCGACAGCCTCTTCCGTGTTCTCCAGCGCGGCGAGCGGATCGAGTCGCTCTCGATCAAGATCACGGACAAGTGCGACGGCGCGCTGTTTGGTCGCGTGCTCGCAGCGTCAATCCGCGCATGCCCGTCTCTACGTCGGCTGGAGATCGATTGCTCCAAGAAGATCATGCCCAAGCACGTCAAGGCGCTCGAGGAGACGAAAGCGATGGTGCTGCGCGGTCTCCAACTCGAAGCGACGCTGAGAAAGCCTGTTGGCTCGGTGGGAGTCGGTTCCGTGGTCCCCGTGTTTCCGTGCAACGAGCCGCACTTGTCGTTTGTCGTGTTGCCCGGAAACCACCTCAAGCAGGTCAACACGAGGAATGTGGAGATTGCCGAGTGCGCCGCTCCGTCGATTGGCGCTTCAGTGGTTCAGGCGCTTCAGTGGTTCGACTGCGGCTGTCCACGTACGACGCTTGCGCGCGGCGCCTCGTGGCGTTTGTAGTCGAGTGTCTGCCGCAACAACTCAAGTCGCTCACGCTAGAGATCGACGAGGTCCCACTGCCATATGATTACTACGACACGCACAGTCGGTCGGACGAAGAAGGCGGCCCGTGCCTCGACGGCGATGCGGTCGCGTCGATCTTCGCCGCTGCCCCAAACCTTGAGCTTCTCGAGCTCAAGCTTCCGCCGTCGATGCCGCTGAACGATCTGGTGGCTGCCTATGAAGATGGCCGCTGTCGTGCACGTGCACTCTCGCTGCCGCACCCGAGCGGGACGGATGTTTTTATACTCTTCGCCCTCGCTAATCCCGCGAGCCGTGCGTTCCGCACGATCGGCGAACTTGTGATCGCGGGCCCGCGCATCACAGACCCGGACGTATACTCGACGCAAGCTTGGCCAGAGCTTATCGAGAAGATACTGCGCGTTAATTACCGCCTCGAGTACCTGAAAGTACGCATGGGCGGCCCGGATGTCGTGCGCGCGCGCCTGGAGAAGATGGATCGCGTACGCCTTGCGAGCCCTGTGCGAATGGCGTTTGAGAGCGCGGTGCGGCGCACAAGTCTCGCGGGCTGCGCGTTGGGGCGTCTGGATGCGACGCTGGTGGCCCGAGTAGTCGCGTTCGCCGAGGCGCCGCGCCGCTGCCGCGTGGAAGTGGTCTCCATGCGCTAGGATCTTGGCTGAGGTATGTTTTCAAAATAGGGTACGATATCATCAGCCGATGAGGGCTTTCGGTGTTGCTTGCTCCACCTGATTTTGATATTCCATGTGGTGGGTACTGTATCGTATCGGATCCCCTGGCAGTTCAACTGAGATATTTTGCCATTGACGATTGGTGCATAATGCGTGTTTTACACCCAATCGCCCTGTCCGATTTGCGGACTAACGAGTCCAGATTCGCCGACTCGCGGGACAAAGCAGGGAGGAGAAAGGGGGTGGGAGGTGGGGTGGACGACGTGACAGGCTGTCGCCGTGTGAGTCTCATTATTCGCCGCGCCACCAATTCGAGCAGTTGAGTGCCGCACGTGGATAGAATGGCCGCGTCGTATTCCTCGCTCGAGTCAGTGCGCCCCGGGAAGGCGTCGCCGCCCCCGCCGGGTCGCGGCTTGTCCTCTGGCGCCGGTCGAGACGCCGCGTACGACTGGATGAGCCTCGTGCGCTCGCACTCGCTCACGCTCGAGCACGCCGCGATCGACATCGACACGGACCACGTGCTGTACCACATGGACCTCGAGTTCGAGACGCCGCTGCCGCGCGGCGCGCTCGACCACGCGCAGTTTCTGTGCCTCACGTGGCCCTACGGCGGGCTGTGGAAGATCAAGAGCATCTCGGACGACCACACGCGCGTCGTGTGTCTCTCGTGGCGCAAGACCGAGCTCAAGCACCGCGAAGTGGACGACCACGCGCGCGAAGTGAGCGCGCTCGCGCGGAAAGTCGAGGCGCTTCAGTCCTCGGTGCTCGAGTCGGACGCCATCTTGGAGGACCATGCCGGGGTCTCCATCGAGGGACGCCCCACGGGCGACGCCGAGCTGGAGCACCTCTTTGGATGGAAGATGATGCGAGGCTCCTGGGGCGAGGACGAGCATCACTGGTTCATCCGCGACGTCGCCCCGCCCGACGCTGGCATTGCGGCGCCCACGCGTCGCCACCTCATCGCCAAGTTGTTTGTGTGCTTCGCGCCGCTGGAGGCGCGCATTGAAGTCAACGCCGTCACGGCCATCGACACCGTCGCACAGACGTACTCGGCCGACGTGACGTGGCAAGTGACTCTTCCGGCCATCACGGCACTACGTGAAGACACGGTCCTGCTCGAGTTTCTGGATCTGCTCGAGATCGACGCCAACCAGTTCGAGTTCAACAACGTGAACGAGATGAAAGACGAGCGCGCGCTCGCGTCCAGCGTCACACCCGCGGGCGAAGTGGAGTTCCGAGACCTCACGCTGCCAGGCATTCAGGCGATCGATCGCCCGCACGTTGAGAATGTCTTCCACTTGCAGTTTAGCCGGCGCGTGATCGCGTCCTTCACCGAGGAGATGACGCTCCACAGCTTCCCGTTCGACCAGCAAAAGCTCATTTTTGAGTTCTCGACAGGCAGCAGTGGCATGCCCGACGGCGCGCTCCAGCTTATCCCCACACCCGTGGAGCCCGGCAGCTTTTCCATCGAGGATTTCCAGCTCGGAAATGTGTTTGACGTCGCCTATTACAACAAGATTTTCGTCAGCGAGATCAAGGAGTCCGGTCCGCGCAAGAGCATCGCGTTCGAGATGGTGCTCGAGCGTCGCAGCTACTACTATATCACGAACGTGGCGCTGATCGCGGCTGTGATCACATACCTGTGTTTCTTCGTGTCGTGGTCGCCCGAAGATGGGAGCGATGGAAAACTTGAGCTCATGGATACCGGCTCGCGGCTCCAGAACGTCACAGCGATGGTTCTCACCGCCGTGACTTTCAAGAACCAAGTCGCGTCGCTGATTCCACAAATCTCGTACTTCACGATGCTAGATCGATACGTGTTCGTGTGCTTCATGGTCACGTCATTCGTGACCATCGAGAACTCGCTGTTTCCGCTCATCAAAGTGCACATCATCGGCGACGGCTACAGCGAAGCCGCACTGCTAGGGTACTCGCTTGTCGCGTTCACGCTGTTTAACATCGTCTGGGCACTCTTCGTGCGATGGTGGCTTAACCGACGGCGCCACGCGGCGAAGGTGTTGATGCAAGTCCACGAGTACATCCGGCTGATCACGGACCTCATCCCCGCGAAAGACCGCGAGCAGGTGCTCGAGCGCTTCCTCGCGGAGAAGGACTTCCCGGAATGGACCCGGCCCAAATACATCGTGACGAGCAGCGGGGACATCCATATCCAGGCGCCGGACGACGTGCCCGAGGCCAACGCCGAGGCCAAGCTCCTGCGCATCAACAGCTTCCACCAGCTGCAGCGCGATGCGCTCGCCGAAATCACGGAGCTCAAGCGGATCTACAACGAGCTGCGTCCGGGGAGAGCGAGTCGCCGTGTCTTAGCGGCCCCATTCGCCGACAGCGGTGGCGTCTCCCCCGTCGGGCGCACCATCCCCGCGGCCAAGACGGACGCCGCTGTCTACCAGGCCGGCGCCATCCACGTGCCTCGCATGGCCAGTGTGGTCACGCAGGCATCGCGCCAGGGCGACGTGCGGCTCCGACGGCAGGTCAGCGCGAACGATGCTGCGGAGGACACGGTCGTGAACGTCGAGTCGCTCCGCCGCTTCCGCGACTACGCGCAGAAGAACACGAGGCGCGAGCTCTAAGAACCCGATCGGTTTCGAGGAGACGGACGCGCGATGGCGTGATAATGGATCCCGCCGGGGAAGAGACGAACGAATGCCACTGCGACACTTGTACTACGAACGAGGCGACTGGCCTGAGTGAGCTCTTGCTGTGTGCACAGCGTGTGTGTGAGCGTGCGTGCGTGCGTTTAGTCCATCGAACGTCTGGTATTCTCACCACGGGCGGGGTCCCGGTGCTTGCGAGGGATTGAACTTAGCCTGGACTAGCTTAGGTGAGACCGTCGCGGTCTCTGTACTTCAGTACCTATGATGGGCTGCGCTGCCCGCCTGCGACACTTTTACAGTTCAGCAGCTGCGCCCCGCCAAAGGAGAGATTTATCCCTGGATTCCCAATTCCATTCCACCAATCGGGGGCAAATCCTGATTTACCGCCCTCTCGCTCCCCATTACTCACCTGCATCCAACCCACGATTTACGATCCTAAACTCATGTCTCAACTCTCCAGCACGATCTATCACCGCTTGGATTGGCCATAAATACCCCTTTCTTGACCTTTTCAGACCTTTTCATTGGCTGAATCGCCAAGAAGGGTTGAAATCCTGATTAACAAAATGATTTGTGGGGGACCGCGAGGGGACCACCCGTGGATCCTCTCACGACAGGTCTCTCTCTGCGTGGCCGCCGTCCAGCGCCCATTGCGCCACACACTGCGCCCATCCACCGCGTCCGCTTCCCCCTCCGGCATCGGCATTTCGCGATTCCCCTCGCGAGGCGCCGTCGCTGCCCTCCGCTCGCCCACCGTGTCGTTCCCGTCCGCCACCAGCCCGCTGCTCCCGATGGCGTCCACGCCGCCGTTCTCGTCGCCCGCGCGGCTCGCGCAACCGGATACCATGACCGCGCCCGCAGGCACCGCGATCGGCGCGCCGGTCGCGACGCTGCCGACGCCCTCGGCGCAGCTCGCACAGGCCATGGACTGGAAGAGCGTCGTGCGCTCGCACAAGCTCGGGCTCGAGCACGCGGCCGTGGACATTGACACGGACCGCGTGCTGTACCACATGGAGCTCGAGCTCGCGACGCCGCTGCCCGCGGGCGCCGGCGCCGTGGGCCAGTTCTTGTGCCTCACGTGGCCCTACGGCGGGCTCTGGAAGATCGAGCGCGTGACCGACAACAACACCAAGGTCAAGTGCCTCTCGTGGCGCAAGACCGAGCTCCAGCAGCGCGAGATGGAGGACCTCGTCAAGAGCGCCGACGCGCTGGCCAAGAAGGTCGAGGCCGGCCACGCGGTGGACGCGCCCGACCTCGTCACTGGCGGTGGCATGGACATGGTCACGGGCGTCGAGGACGTCAAGGACGACAAAGTGGCGCTCGTGGACGAGACGCCCGACCTCTTCCCGACGCTCTTCGAATGGAAGATGATGCGCGGCGAGTGGGAGTCCGACGTCACGCACTGGTTCATCCGCGACGTCGAGCCGCCCGCGCACGAGACCGAGTCCAACCTCAAGCGCAAGCTCATCGCCACGCTCTTCGTGGGCTTCGACCCGCTCGAGGCCAGCATCGAAGTCAACGCCGTCACGGCCCTCGACACGGTCGCGCAGACCTACTCGGCCGACGTGACGTGGCAGGTCATGTTCCCGGCCATCACGGCGCTGCGTGAGGACTCCGTGCTCCGCGAGTTCCTGGACCTGCTCGAGATCGACGCCAACCAGTTCGAGTTCACCAACGTCGCGGAGATGAGCGACCTGCGCGATCTCACCTCGAGCCTTGTGCCCGCCGGCGACGCGCAGTTCCGCGACGTGACGCTCATCGACGAGCGCTCAGTGATGGAGGAGGTGTACCACTTGACGTTCCGGCGCCGCGTGTGCGCGTCGTTCACCACCGAGATGGCGCTCCACAGCTTCCCGTTCGACCAGCAAAAGCTCATCTTCGAGTTCACGACGGGCTCGGGCATGCTCGACTCGTCGGTGTGCCTCGTGCCGGCACCAGTCGAGCCCGGGAGCTTCTCGGTCGAGAACTACCAGCTTGGCAACATCTTCAACGTGCTCTACCACAACAAGGTGTTTGTGAGTGAGATCCATGAGACCGGACCGAAGAAGTACATTTGCTTCGAGATGGTGCTCCAGCGCCGCAGCGGGTACTACCTCACGAACGTCGCGCTCATCGCCGCCATCATCACCTACCTGTGTTTTGTCACGTTCGCGACGGACTTCGAGGGCAACCCGATGGACATGGGCTCGCGTCTCCAGATCGTCTCGGCGCTCGTGCTCACGGCCGTGACCTTCAAGAACCAGGTCGCCGAGCTCATCCCGCAGGTCTCGTACTTCACGATGCTCGACACGTACGTGTTTGTGTGCTTCGTGGTGACGACGCTCGTGATGATTGAGAACGCAGTCTTCTGGATGGTCAACCGCGCGTTCTCGGACACAGAATGGAAGGATCGGGGCCTCTTCGGCTTTTCCATCGGCGTGTTCACGGTAATCAACATCGTGTGGGCGGCCTACGTCAAGTGGTGGCTCAACCGCCGGTACAAGGTCGCGCACAATCTCATGCAGGTGCACGAGTACATCCGCGAGATCTCCAAGGTCATCCCGACCAAGTACCGCTCGGACGTGCTCCACCGCTTCCTCGAGTCCAAAAAGTTTGAAGAGTGGTGCCGCCCCAAGTTCATCGTCACCAGCACGGGCGACATTCACATCCAGGCGCCCGACGATGTGCCGCCGGAGAACGCGGTCGTCAAGACTCGGCGCGCACAAATCGCCGAGAAGCAGCGTGCGGCGGCGCGCGAGGAGGTCGCGCAGTTTAAGAAGATCTACTTCGACATGCGCCCGGGTCTCGAGCGACGCGCGTCGGCGCCGACGGCCGGCTCACCTGCGTTTGCGGGCTCCCCTGCCTTCCAACGTCGAGGCGCTGGTCGCTTAGCGCTTACGCCCGACGGCAAGCAGCGCCAGGGCACCAGCGGTGCCATGTCGTACGGCAGCACGGCCGGCTTGGACCCGCAGCGCACGACGAGCCACAACACGTACTTCCGCGACCACGCCGCGATCACTGTCGAGCCGATGCACCACACATTCGAGCCTATCAGCGTCGAGCCGTACCGCCGCTACCGCGGCGGGTCGGATGCGATTAGTGTGGAGCCGTTCCGCCGCGTGCGACGCTCGTCCAACGGCGACAGACGCAAGTCCTCCCGCCGTGCAGCTGTGTAAGCGCTAGAATCTCAAGTGTAAGCCTATGGTGCGCTACTACGTAGTATTATCCGATTGATTTGATGAGATCACCAAGTGCCAATCTGGAATGTCGGATCGCTGCGTTGGTGCGTGCTCTACAGGTCACAATCGCTTACTTCAAGGTCTCTTCTGGCGACAGAACGACTCAGGACGGGAGTGCGGATAGACGATGCTATACCGTAGTAATGTGGTTGTTGATCCCAGGGTTCACAGATTCATGTGTGCCCCGTTTCGATCAACCCAACTGCATCAAATGACCACAGACGACCCTCGCTTCGCAGCAGCTCCATGATCGAACTTCGCTGGAGTGGAGCGGGAACATCGGCACCGACCACCAGAACACGCACTCGCGGAACCCAGGCTGCTGCGCGTATTCATCCTATGCCGTCGACCAACTCATCCGAGCGAGTGGACAGCATCGTTTGCGTTCAGCGTTTCCGAGGGATCTTTATTTCGAGTGCATCGATGAACCCTGAAGCCACAGCGCCTCGCTACGGTACGAGGTGCGACCCCTCCGAGAAATCAGGCTCTGTATAGACCAAGGGAGACTCCCTAGGAGTGCCCTGACCGGACAACGCCAGATTCGCACTGTGCCAAGAGCGCAGCTGCTTCCGCGCGTCCTACGTCGTCGTCCCTATGTCATTCTCATATTCGAGCTCCAAACCACAAACCCTCAAGTCCCCAAGAACCCGCCATGCTGGCCAGCCGTCTCGTCACCGCACTTCTCGTCAGTGCCGCGGCATTCACACCAGCGGCACTGGCCGAAGACCCGCCGCTCTTGCGCTTCGTCTTTGATCCGGACTACTCGGGCGTCAGCGGCTACGTCGCGTTCCACTTCTACGGCAAGCAACGCGGCGGCGGCGACGTCGAGGTGAACCTCAACCTTAAGCGCGTCGACATGCAGGCGCTCAAGGCGCTCGACGGCAACTGCACGGAAGACAACGTCTCCGAGTACACGTGGCACATCCACACCAAGTGGACGCAGCCGCAGGGCCAGACCAGCGGCTCGACCAAGTTTGCGCAGTGCGGCAAGGCCGCCACGGGCAACCACTACGACCCCTACAAGATCTGTGGCCCGGCCTCCGAGTATGCCGACACACCGGCGTGCGCGAACAAGATCAAGGATTACAAGTGCACGCCCGACGAGTACAAGAACAACTTCGCGGCGTGCGAGTCCGGTGATCTCTCGGGCAAGTTTGGTAACATCAAACCCGACGGCTCGGGCGAGTTCATCAACTCGTGGCCCGACGCGCGGTTCCCGTTCCCGGAGGAGGCGACCTCCCAGTGGACCATCGTGATCCACGCGGTGTGCGGTAAGGCCACGCCGCGCGTGGCTTGCTCCCAGGGCTACTTCGATCGTGTCCCGCCGCACATGAAGACCAAGGATGACGAGTACGGCGCGAATGACGAGTCTGTGTTCTCGGTTGGGAAGCTCCACGTTCGTGTCCACGGCGACAACTGAGCGGCCCGAGAGGCACTCTCACCCGATCAGCTCACTGCCTGTCTTTCATGGTCGCTCCGGAGCCCGAGACAGGCGGAGCAATGCGTACCGTACACAAACAACCGAGGCCGCTATCCTCGCGTGGATCTGTATCTTTGTCTAATTGCACATAACCGGGCCAAACTTCAACCTGATTTACTTCGATATTTTTTTGCTCGTTTTGTTCCACTGGATGTGATGATACTGTCGTGCCTGGCGCTCGTCGCCCCCTTCGCTTGCTCTGTGGTGCCACAGCTGACCACTTCTGGGAGAGACGTCAAGATGGGATCTTGTTGCTCGCTGTTCGACATCAACGGTCCCTTGGCAAGCAATCGGTCCGAGGTGAGGGCAGACAGCCAGACAAATACGGTACGCTGTTGTTCAACGAGGACCGTGGATGTGGCCAGTCGCTGCTCTGGTTCCAAGCATCTCAAATATAATTCTGAACCCTCAATGATACGGACGTTCGTGCTACGGTACGGCCCGATCTTGCTCCACGTCCCATCCGGTCTTACGACGGGGTATGCATCACCAAGTCTGAACTGACGATTCTACGAAGATTCCTGCTCGGCTGCCGCGCCGTAGGTCTAACGGGGTCCACAGCATACCCGTCGAGTGGACTTCGTTGATGGAATGGACGCATTTTTGGCTGGCATGGTAATCGTATCCAAGACCCGCGGATTCCTTCTGTCGATCCGTTGGAGCTCCGTTTCGTCGGACTTACGACTCCGTTAGCAGACCGATCCTGCACCCAAGTCGAGCAGAAGCGCGTGCTTCGCCAAAGTAGCGAGCTTCCTCAGCACTACTCACTTCAAAACACCCCACCAGTGGCATACTCAAATCCGTCTGTGTGCTTCAAAATGGTGCGCTCTGCCGTCGTACTCGCCCTAGGGCTCTCGATGCCGCTCGCCTCGGCGGGCATGCCAGCGCTGGGCTTTCGTTTCGACCCGATCTTCTCCGGCGTGGACGGCACCATCGAGTTCTGGTGGGACTCGCCCAAGTACAGCGGCGCCAAGGTCACGGCCAACCTCAAATTTGGCCGAATGAACATGAAGGAACTCAAAGCCTTCGACGGCAATTGCTCGGCGCCCGTGACCGAGTACACGTGGCACATCCACACCAAGTGGAACATGCCGCCCGGCCGGCTGAGCACGTCGGCGGGTCTGCTGGGCTGCGCCAAGTCTATCACTGGCAACCACTACGACCCGTACAAGATCTGCAGCCCGGCCTCCGAGTACGTCGATACGCCAGCCTGTCAGGCTAAGGTCAAGGACTACAAGTGCACACCTGTTGAGTACAAGAAGAACTTTGCCGCGTGCGAGTCGGGCGATCTCTCGGGCAAGTTTGGCAACCTGAAGGTCGACAAGAAGGGCGCCGTCAAGGCCGAGTGGTACGACCAGCGGTTCCCGTTCCACTCGGAGGTGGCGCCGCAATGGAACATCGTGATCCACGCCGTATGCGGCAAAGCCACTCCACGCGTGGCGTGCACCAGCTCGTACGTGCCGGCGCAGCGCCACGTGAAGAGCGAGAAGGCCGTGGACGACAAAGAGCCCGAGTCGGATGACGGCACGACGGAACTTACTGTCGGCGATGGGCTCCGCATCAAGATCTATGGAGTCCAGGATGACGAGAACTGAGGAAGATCAACCGACGGAATGGAGGAGTGGGGGCCGTGGATCCGTAATTCTCATGATTCGTGTGTCTAGGTATGGCTCGTGCATGTAAGCCAATGCTCGATGCATGGAATGTCTATCGCTTTTGTCCGATGGGTTGGGGGTATCCCGTCTTCAACACTTTGCTAGTGTTCGTCTCCTTTCTGGCGGTCTACCCCACCCACTGGATGTGTGGCTGACGTGAGGGGTAGCCACCTCTCAGGGCTTCCAAGTGGTTCTCAGGGCGTTCTAGTGGGTGCTGCAATGCAATGAAGTGTAGAACATCCGGCATGTACCGCAGGGCTCATCCTCTCAGATATGGGTACAGTTGCCATAATTTACCTTAACTTATGATCTCAGGGGCATCGCTGTATGAACTTACCGACAACCTACTAATACATGGTATTCATCTGAGACCAACTCCACCGTCATCGAGAAGCTCCCTCCAGCTGGGCATGTCGGACAGCGTGGAGATCCACGGTGGCCTACCGCGAAACAATGCGCTGCTTTGAGGAGAGGGACACGCGTTAAGGAGGCTGCGAGGGCCGGCGACGCCCCCAAGAGCACGCACTTCTCAAATCGCCTCCCCAAGCACAAGGCTCCATTTCCTCCTCCTCGAGTCATGCTCTTCCGCGCGCTCGCACTCAGCGCCGCCTCGCTCGCCGTCGCCGCCACGGCCTCCTCCGACAACAAGGTCAGTATCGTCCACGTGTTTGACGCCGACTACTCGGGCGTGGACGGCACGATCATCGTGACCTACGATGACCTGAACTACGGCGGCGCCACGATCAAGGCCGACCTGCGCTTCGCCAGCGTCGACACGAAGGCGCTCAAGGCGCTCGACGGCAACTGCACGGGCGACCGCGTGAGCGAATACAAGTGGCACCTCCACACGCAGTGGAAGCAGCCGGCCTCGCACGTGAGCTCGTCGGCCAAGCTGGGCGAGTGCGCCAAGGCTATTACGGGCGACCACTACGATCCCTACAAGATCTGCAGCCCGGCCTCCGAGTTCGCCGGCTCGCCCGAGTGCGCGCCAAAGGTCAAGAACTACAACTGCACGCCCGAGTCGTACAAGGCCAACTTTGCGCTGTGCGAGGCGGGCGACCTCTCGGGTAAGTTCGGCTCGATCCGCCCGACGTCCGAGGGCGTCTACAAGAACCAGTGGCGCGATGCGCGCTTCCCGCTCTGGAGCGAGGTCACGCCGTCGTGGAACATTGTGCTCCACGCCGTGTGCGGCTCTTCGACGCCGCGCGTTGCGTGCTCGCAGGGCCGCAAGAGCCTGGACGAAACGGAGACGCAGCGCCTGATCAAGTCCCAGCGCAAGAGCGTCTCGCACGACGCGGAGGACGACGACAGCGAAGAGGTCCACGTCAAGATCGTCGTCCACGAAACCAAGAAGCACCACAACTAGACATCGTTACGCTTACCGTTTGGAAAGTTGCGGTGCGGTGTAGCGTCGACAGCGGCACTAGTGCTGAATAATTGATTCTCTCTTGAGCCTGTGATTCACTGGGAGGCAGTGATTTTCCATGGGCCACGCTGTGGCAGCCAGCTTCGAGGGCGAGCCACCACACAACTGAGTAAGTCTCCAAATCATCGCATCACGTCCCGAGCACTCCGGGAGTTGAAGTTGATGGGCCATCCGGGCATCCACCGTGGCAGGCGTACACACGATCCCAGTGTATCCTCTCCAGCCGTCACCTGCCACCAGGGTTCAGGTGAATCCAGCCACACGGCTGCCCCTGGGCGGCCAGGCACTTTGTCTCAGGATGACGTGCCTGGTGGCTCGACTCGAGGGCCCTCCACGCGATTGATATCCCGATGACAGTTTTTTGGGGGTGTTTTTGTCGCAAAAACTCCCCCCGCCACCACAAACTCGAACCAACCAGGGCACTCGACCACTGTTTTTGCTGCGTTTGACTCCGCGTGGGATGCGACTGCTCGAGACGTCGTGTAGCCAATCCAGCGGCCGTTGAAACTGTGCTTTCTGGCGATACAGCCCACTCGGCGCGTATGTGCGGGGGACAAGATTCAGCGAAATGCAGTTAGAAGTACCAAGAATGGAGAGGACGCAGCTGAGAAACTTCGTCTGCACCCTCGGTACCGTATAAAAATCCCACATAGAAAATGATTTCAGGGTTCAACACATCTTGTCGCTCTTCACGTCTGTTGCCCTCAGCCAGTTCGAGACTCTACTCAGACACCTCTTTCTATGGATACAAGCAGGTAATGAGCTGGAGCCAATAGATCGTGCCGCAGGCTCCGTCGTGTTTCCTCCAGCGGTGGTGGGGCAATTGTTCGGCCTTCTGCTTCACAAAACGTACTCCACAATCGATCATTCTACAAGTTCCCAACTCGTTTCAACCTCAGAACACATTCATCGCCTCTTATCCACCATGAAGCTCTGGATTGCGTCGATTGCCGCTGCTGCCGTGGTGCTCTTGTCTCCGGCGCTCGCCTCCATCCCTAAGGACGCCAACTATGTGCTCTACGTGTTCGATCCGGACTACGCTGGCGGCGTGAGCGGCACGATCCAGACGTTCTGGGACGCCGGCATCATGTGCGATCGAGTGACCATCAAGGCCGACCTCGACTTCAAGCGCGTGGATCTCGGCGCACTGGCCAAGGCCGACGGCAACTGCACGGGCCCCGTCAAGGAATACATGTGGCACATCCACACCAAGTGGAACCAGCCGGCGAACGCCGCGAGCGGCTCGGCGTCGTACGCGCAGTGCGCCAAGGCCATCACGGGCAACCACTACGACCCGAACAAGGCCTGCGGCCCCGCCTCGGAGTACGCGGACACGCCCGAGTGCGCGCCCAAGATCAAGGACTACAAGTGCACGCCCGCGCGCTACCACGAGAGCGTGAGCAACTGCGAGTTTGGAGATCTTTCGGGCAAGCTCGGCAGCATCAAGGTGAACAAGAAGGGCGTGGCCAAGGCCACGTGGACCGACTCGCTGTACCCGCGATGGGGCGACCACCAGCCGACGTGGAACATCGTGCTCCATGCCGTGTGCGGCTCAGCGACGCCCCGCGTCGCGTGCGCGGTGGGCACGAAGATCGGCCCGAGCCACAAGCATGTCAAGGCTATCAAGGCGACAGATGAGCTCGAGCTGTCCGACGACGATCGCTTTGTTGACGACGCCGACAACGACAAGGAGCCCAGCAAGGCCCTGCGCACCAACGAAGGTGAGCGCGACGACGATAAGACGGACGACGACGACGACGATGATGATGATGACGATGACGACGGCAACACCTTGGTGCTCAAGATCCGTGGTGCTGGCGATGAGTAACCTTTGCCTACATGCCACCTCCACGGCCGCCTAGCGTACATGCATGAGCTGTGGATCGTTCATTTGAATAAGATCACGCGTGACTGGTTTTACTCGTTTGGTGTTTGAGCCGTGCAGGCGATGAAAACGGCTTGAGCTTCCTGTTGTGCCTCCTGATTTTTATCGAACGATTTGTGGGGTGCTTTGCTTCCGAAAATTACGGGAATGTCGCACAGTTGAAGCACCAACGGCGTTTGTTACGGGTATATTCCCGGGGGTGCCGTGGCGCACGACGCGCTCCTCCTGAGGCGGCCACGCCCAACAGAGCCGTTCGCGCCACGCTTGAGTTGAACCCAGATCGCGCCAAATCAGGTCGCGCGTCACGGCAGACTCAGCGAACCCAAGGACGCGCCGTGGGGTGTCGATGACGGGCGTGGGTTCGCAAAAGCCTGTCAAACCGTATTCCCGCTATTTACAAAATGCATGAACGATATCCTTGTATCAAATATCACCTCGTATTAGAACCTGTCTATCACTATATCCTCGTAGAAGCCGCATGAAGAGCGCTTGTAAAGCAGTTGACCCGGTGGCAGTTATGCTTGTCATCCAGTACATCGTACAGTACTAGCAGAGAGTGGCCACGTACAGTACAAGGTCTTGCATAAGATACGTCGTGGCCGCGAACGCCACAACGGACCGAATCGGGGTCCTGATCTGGTCCATGAGGGAACGGCATTCGAGTACCGATTCGTTTCTTTGCGGGAGGCAGGTGCTTCCACTTGATTCGGAATCCTTTATCCGCGGAACGTCCAGTGCGCAAACGCGCTGCTTGCTGCCTCCGTCGTTCAACATATTTTGACGGAGCGGCCAGCTGGGGCTTGAGGGTTGCAGGTTTGCAACCCAAGAATGGCACTCCGTGGGTTGCAAGCCAAACCGAGCTAGACGCGCAGCCCGCCCAACGCCACGGCGGCGCGCTTCCCACATGGCACGCGGCACATGGCCTGATTGATTCCTTTCCCCCCCCCCGCCCTTCCTGGTGGCACGCGTGGGTTCGCTCTCACGCAAAGGATACCCCCGGCGCCGACCGCGGCGAGCGCCAGGGCAGGTCTCATTCCCAAACGTGCCTCGCGCCTCTCAAGCCTTCTCCACTCTCTCTCATCTACACCCCTCGCGGCTTCCTCCCCCAGTCTGCAATCATGAAGCTCTTCCGCTTGTCGACTGTCGCCTCGGCCGTGGCCGCGCCGGCGCTGGTCGCCGCGAACGGCTCGCGCAGCGCGGTCTACGTGTTCGACCCGGAGCTCGCGGGCGGCATCGGCGGCACGATCAAGACGACGTGGGACGGCGCCGACGGCAAGCAGGTGACGGTCGAGGCCGATCTTGACTTCACTGGCGTCGACGCCGAGGAGCTCGCCGCGGCCGACGCCAGCTGCAAGGGCCAGCCCAAGCAGTACCTTTGGTCCCTCCACACGCAGTGGGCCGAGTCGGAGGACGAGACGAGCACGTCGGCCGGCTACGCGGACTGCGACGACGAATTAACGGGCAAGCCCTACGACTCGAAGAAGTTCGGCACGCTCAAGCCGAACGAGGATGGCGCGGTCAAGATGAAGTGGACCGAGGCCAAGTTCGCGAGCTGGGAGGACCAGAAGCCGACGTGGAACATTGTGATTCAGGCGGTTTGCGACAAGTCCTCACCGGCGGTCGGATGTGCGATTGGCACCAAGTCCGAGACACAGCGCAAGCGTCTCCGCGTTGTGAAGCACCACGCGCCCAAGGGCGACTTCGGCGACGAGGAGAACCCGCACTACGGTGGTGAGGACGACCGCCGCCGCCGCCACGCCGTCAAGGGCGACTTCGGCGACGAGGAGAA
>JAMFLL010000389.1:17048-40443 GCA_027475725.1 Pythium rhizo-oryzae
ACGCCGTCAAGGACGCCGCCGACATCGACGGCAACACCGGCGACAACCACGGCGACAGCCAGTACGAGGCCCACCCGGACATCTTCTACTTCCCGTCCAACGACAAGGGCGACTTCGGCGACGAGGAGAACCCGCACTACGGTGGTGAGGACGACCGCCGCCGCCGCCACGCCGTCAAGGGCGACTTCGGCGACGAGGAGAACCCGCACTACGGCGACGACGACCGCCGCCGCCACGCCAAGACCAAGGCCAAGCGCCACGCCGTCAAGGACGCCGCCGACATCGACGGCAACACCGGCGACAACCACGGCGACAGCCAGTACGAGGCCCACCCGGACATCTTCTACTTCCCGTCCAGCGACAAGGGCGCCTCACCGACGATGAAGGCTGTGAACGTGAAGATTTCCGTGCACCACAAGAAGTAGTCTTGTTGAAGGAGTACCGTCTGGGTTTAAGACTGCGTTGTAACACAAATTTCTGCATTTTCACGTTTGTGTTCACGATGTGCATGGATTCCTGCTTTGATGTGAGACCGTGGCCTGGTGAGCGTGGCTCGGTCACTGGGCCCGCAAGGCCGTAAATAAAAACCTGAGTTGCGTTTCCATATGACTGCTGTGAACCCACCAGTATGCCTCAATCTCGAAACATCGGACTTGAATCCAACCCATTGGAGAGATCTTTCATGTTGAAGGTGAGATATCTAGTTGACGGAATGATTGTCAACTGAAACATGTGTTTACATTATTACCTTTAGTACCCTGTGCGCTAGTAAAATGGACTGTTCTACTGGATTAGCATTTGTATGAGACGGTGGATGTCACTCAAGTTGGAAGCGATTCACTGCTCGGCAGCTGGACTCAAGACCGGCGACGGCGTTCTCGACCATCCACAGTCAATCCTATCGCTCATTTGGGAAATCTGCGCCTCACACGCATACAAGCTTCGGCTACGCCACCACCAACCACCCGACCACGATGCTCGCTCGCAAGCTAACCTCCGTCGCCGCTTTTCTCACGGTATGGGCGGCAGTGCCGCACGTCGACGCCAAGCACAGTGTCGTCCACGTGTTTGACAGCGATTTCGCCGATGTCGACGGCTCGATCGTCGTCACATACGACTCGCCCAGCTACAGCGGCGCCAAGATCACCGCCGACCTGCGGTTCACGAGCGTCAACTTCACAGCACTTGCCGCGATCAACGCCAACTGCACGGCGGACAAAATCACCGAGTACAAGTGGCGCATCCACACCAAGTGGTTCGAGCCCAACTCGCGCGATAGCTCGTCGGCCAAGTTCGACGAGTGCGGCGCGCGGATCACGGGCGGCCACTATGACCCGTACAAGATCTGTGGTCCCGGCTCCCAATACGCCGACACGTCGGCGTGTGCGGCCAGGATCAACGAGTACAGGTGCACGCCCGACGAGTATCAGAAGAACTTCGCGGCGTGCGAGGCCGGTGACCTCTCCGGCAAGCTGGGCACACTCAAGCCCGACGCGAATCGCCTCGTCAAGGCCGAGTGGTACGATCTGCGGTTCCCGTTCTTGAGCGAGGTCACGACGGCGTGGCCCATCGTGATCGAGGCCGTGTGTGGCGACTCGTCGCTGGCAGTCGCTGGACCGCGCATCGCCTGCTCCAACGGACGCAAGAGCGTTAGCGACACACAAACGCGCACAATGGTCAAGTCGCACCGTACACGCACCTCTACTGGCCACCGCGAGACCAATGACCATGTTGACGATGTCCACGTGGCTGTGCGCGTCCGCGGAACCAAGAAGCATGACTGAGATGTATGACTGACAGCCACTCGTAGTGCATCCCGTCTTCTTTCCTTGCGAGTGATGAGGAGCCTCGTCGTTACGGCAAGAACTGGCGTGTAGCTTGAGGGTTAAAATCAGAAAACCAAAGGATTCGAATGGTGTTGAACCCAGGAGACGGTACGCTTGCCACTACATTAACGTGCCTTGCTTGTGGTGCAGTGGGACGGAGCCCCACATATTCGATGTGGAGTATTGCAAGCATGCCGTGATGCAACGGCAGATGTACCTTCGATTGGATACTTTTCTGGGGAAAGGGCCGTTGTAGCGCAGGCACAACTTCAAGCGGATTTCTGCCGAAGATCAATTGTCTTGGATTTCCAGGTACGGGAGTTCAAGTCAACGATGCTGGGGCTGGGCTTTTTAAAGCGCGCGTGTGCGATCATAGGCCGTGCTCCACGTATCCTGTTCTGGTTGAGCGGCAACGTCTTCACACTCTTCACTTCATCGGGCCATGGGCGGCGACAAGATGAACCAGCGTTCGCCTTTGTGGAATAATCTCGAAGGCGATGGTCATGAAACGCTCAATGTGCTGAGCACGCATGACGCTGCCAAGGCACCAGCCGACTGTGAACCCTCGCTTCCTTGCTCGCTGATATCCCGACATCCACCCTCAGCGATGCTTAGCCACCGTGTGGTTCACAGTCGAATATTCCATTCCAGACAAAAGTCGAAAGATTGATCGGAATGAGGGACTTTTAAGTTCCTCATTCCGATCAATCTTCGCACTTTTGAAAAAGTGCTTCAGTCGGGGCATATCGGGTTTAAAAACGCATCGCTGAGTCTGATGCAATCGCGCATGGTCGTCGCCATTCGAATTTCTTACCGAGATCTGAGGCAAGCCTCTCCTCTTCAACATGGCACGAACGACCTGAGACTTGAATGTGTTTCGTGTGTTTGTCACAGCTTTGCCAGCACACCCAGAGGGGATGGGCACTTCGACAATCTCCGTCTCTTCAAGTTGAGTGTGAGCCGAGCCTTGTGCGCTTTGGAAAACGTATCCGCAACAGGAGGATACATTTTTTAAAGTCGCACCCAGAACTTGTCTTTACAGTACGAAGGTGCAACGCAGCGTCTCACCGCAATCTCTGAGAATGATTCTCCCGAGGCTTGCTCACAGCCGATCGACTGGGGAGTGCTTGAGCCCTGATTTATTCGCATTGCCTTCAAACCTGGCCGTATCGCAGCACACACCAGTCGAGAGGATTCGAAGGGAGCTCACAGCGAGCGAGGTTCTCGAGTGCGAGGCTCAGGAAACTTGGCCCTCCGTCCATTTCTCATTCTCGATTTTGCCTTGCGCATCTCAAGTGTCTCAAGACTTTCCCGGGTATGAAGCTCTATCACTTCGCGTCAGTTGTCGCGGCCCTCGCTGCGTCGTCGACTGTCGGGGCTGCGCACAGCGGTGAGCATACGTACAACCGTCGCAGTGTCACCTCCCCGTTGAACACCAACAATGCAGCTTTCATCAGCGGAACGGTAACCAGAGCGTTGGAGAGTGACCAGGACTCGAATGGAGGCAAACCACATCACAAGAACTTGCGTGTCCACGAAGCGAGTGCCATCAAGAGCAACGATGACGAAGACCACCACGACCCGTGGGACCACCCACACCACGGCGGGGGCGGCGACCACGGAGACGGTGACGACGGCGACGGTGACCACGGAGACGAGCACGGCAACAGCTTGAAGCACCACGACGGTGGTGACCACGGAGACCACGACGATGGCGACCACGGTGACCACGGCGACGGTGACCACGGAGACCACGGCGATGGCTACCATGGCGATGGCTACCATGGCGACGGTGACCACGGCGACGGTGACCACGGAGACCACGGCGATGGCGACCACGGCGATGGCTACCATGGCGACGGTGACCACGGCGACGGTGACCACGGAGACGAGCACGGCAACAGCTTGAAGCACCACGACGGTGGTGACCACGGAGACCACGACGATGGCGACCACGGAGACCACGACGATGGCGACCACGGAGACGAGCACGGCAACAGCTTGAAGCACCACGACGGTGGTGACCACGGAGACCACGACGATGGCGACCACGGAGACCACGACGATGGCGACCACGGCGATGGCTACCATGGCGATGGCTACCATGGCGACGGTGACCACGGCGACGGTGACCACGGAGACCACGGCGATGGCGACCACGGCGATGGCTACCATGGCGACGGTGACCACGGCGACGGTGACCATGGTGACGATCACGGCAACGAAGTCGAGCCAGTCCACGTCAAGATCATCATCGACGACGGAGAGTAATTGAGTTGCTCTGATCCAGACTGCGACGTTCCTGTCTCCTCCACCGCCGATTGCAGTCAATGTTGCATACTATATGACTTGCACGACTCCTTCGCTGCATGTTCTTGTAGCGTCAATAACACAAATTTGTCTTCACTCGTGTACACTTCCGCACTTCCCTTCCGTGGGCGATCACTACCCCCTTGTTCATCTGGAGACTGGTATCATAGCACGGCACCCCAACACGCATACCACCGTAGGCCTCAACACGCGGGACAATGAGTCGTTTTCCGCGTGCATCTTCTTTCTTGAAACGTGTACGATCCCCTGATCCGCGGTCTCACTCCGTCTCACACTGGCCATCGCACAAGTCAGTCATCCAGGCAGGTTCAGCATGGCATGGACGACGCTTGGATGGGTGTGTGTGCCATACAGTGTACCTGGTCACGACCGCCAGCACACCCAGAGGGGATGGGTAACTCGCCTGCCCCCATATCTTCAAGTAGACTGTGAGCCGAGCCTTGTGCCCTCTGACGCTAGGGAAACGTATCCACAATCGGAGGATACTTTTTTTAAAGTCACACCCACGACTCGTCGCTTACAGTACAAGGTACAACGCGGATTCTCACCGCAATCGTTGAATGCCTCGTTCAAGTCTTAGCCACCACCGACAGGGAGAGCGTGGGACAGGTCCTGATTTATTCGATTCGCCTTGAGCTCGAATTGCATTGTGCGGTGTCGAGAGAATTTGGAGGGACTCACAGCGAATCTAGGCACCACGGTGCCCTGCTTGAGAAATTCGACCTTCCCATCACTTGTTCGAGAATTGCTTGCCCAGTGCATCTCAAGCATCTCAAGACTTCTTCAGACATGAGGGTTTACCACTTCGCCTTGATCGTCGCGGCTCTCACGGCGTCGCCGACTCTGGTCGCCGCACACGACGGCGATCATGACCATCATGACGACTACAACGGTCGCAGCGCCTCCTACCAGTTCGAACCGAACAGTGTGGGCGGCATCGGCGGCACGATCACGACGACGTGGGCGACCAACGACGATTCCTGCACGCAGGTGAAGATCCAGGCCGACCTTCACTTCAAGCAAGTCGACCCGGCCGCACTGACGAAGGCTGACGGCAACTGTACCTGGCTGCCGACTCAGTACCTGTGGCACATCCACACCTTGTGGAACCAGGCGTCGAACCCCGCGCCCACCTCGGCCAGCTATGCGCAGTGCTCCAAGCCGATCGCGGGTAACCACTTCGACCCGAACAAGGCCTGCGGCCCAGCGTCCGAGTTCGTCGACACGCCGGACTGTGCGCAGAAGGTCAAGAGCTACAGCTGCACGCCTGGTGGGTATGCACAGAACGCGGGTAGCTGCGAGGTCGGTGATCTTTCGGGCAAACTGGGTCCGCTTTCCCCTGACGACGACGGTGACCTCAAGGTGACGTGGACGGATCCCAACTTTGCGACCTGGAACGCTGTACAGCCCTCGTGGAACATTGTACTCCACGCCGTGTGTGGTTCGGTATCCCCTCGAGTCGCATGTGCGCGAATCAACGTGATGGGAGACAACCACAAGCGCAAGTACTTCCGTATCCACAAGATGCCCGAGACTGAACGACACGGCGACCATGACAACGGCGATCACGACAATGGCAACCATGGCGACGGTGACCACGGCGACGAGCACGGCAACAGCCTGAAGCACCACGACGGTGGTGACCACGGCGACCGTGGCGATGGCGATGCCCATACGGACTGTGATGACTTGGACGGGGAGGAGCAGCCCGTGGTGGTGAAGATCTTCATCGACGATAGCGAGCAAGCGCACGCGTTCCGGTTCACTTGGCTGCCGCGTAGAGGAGAGCACGGGCCGTCGCCAACTCGGTGTTGCATACTGTACGACCTGCAGTTCCCCTCCGCTTGCATTTTCCTTTAATGTCACGTCCGTTTCCCGCATCCGCTTGTCACGCCCCACGTTCCACGGACCCACCCGTCGGACGACCAAAGGCGCGTCCACTGACTCCCCCCAGCGCTTCCTCCTCCTTATTCCTCGACAGCACACGCGCGTCACGTGTCCCCAATGCGTGGCGTCCATGGTGCTACTTTCTCTGGGTTAGTCGATCGTCGTTCGCAGAGACGTGGGCTCGTCCGCACGAATAAGAACCGAGCGCGCCTTGCATTGTCCTTCCCTTACCGCCCAGCAAGCGCTTGGTCGCCTGCTGCGCGCGGAGGTCGCGCGTAGAGCGTGGTTGGTCTGCCTTGGGCTCGCGGGTTTTCCTCGTTGCCCGATGGAGAGAAACGACGGAATGATTGTCCCTTGACAAACCCAGACCCGTGAGGAAACGGGTTTGGACCCGCAGACCCGAACGATTTGTACCCCCCCCCCCCTCCCCCCCCCCCCCCGCTGGTCTAGATACTGTAGTATGGCATTACCTAAGTTAATCGAACGAGCCATGGCTGTGGGGAAGCTGAGTGAGAGAGGAAGTTGCGTCTTCTAGTTTGAACAGGAGAGTGGATTCCGCACGCAGAGGTTGATACATCCATGTTGGTTTTACGCGGCGAGCCAGGTGCCTCCACGCTTCAAAATCGAATCTATATTCCCTCGAACCACACGCTCGCGAGGCTCCGTCTTTCTGTCGCCTCGATGGAGAGCTCCAGGAATTACAGGACCTTGAGCTCCTGGCCGGCGCAGCCGTACTGCTTCTTGTATTTGTTGAAGATGCGCACGAGCTCGTCGATGTACAGCTGGTGGTACTTGTCGATATCCTCCGACGTCGGGTTCTCGATCTTGGGCACCACGATGGGCTTGCCGAGCACTTGGTTGAGGACGACGCCGTCGTGGTGGACGAACGGAACCCACTTGCTGCGCCCGTACGCGATCAGGAGTGCGGCCGAGAACTTCTTGGCGAACCACTGGCGGAACGACAGCAGCACCCTGTCGTGGAGTAGCAACATTAGTTGGGGAGATTTTGGTAAGGCGCATGGATCAAGGAACGTGAACGCACTTGGAGTGGGTGTACAGCTCAGTCTCGCCGAACGCGTAGCTCGGGACAACCGGCACGCCGTATTTGAGCGCGAGGCGCACGTGGCCCTTGCGCTTCTTGGCGTAGATTACTTGCTCGCCGCGCTGCGAGAGCATCTGCTCGGCGATACCGCCAACCAGGATCACCAGGCTCTTGCCCTTCTTCAACACCTACAGAACCATCCAATCATAGAGTCCCGGTGAGTTCCACGTGCGATACAAGTGGCTACCTAGAAACCTACGCGCTCGGCGGTGGGGCGGCTCGCGTCCACGCAGCCCTGCCAGATCAGCCACTCGCGGTAGAGCGGCAGGCGAAATACAATCGACGCGGCGAGATCGTTGCGTGTGTGCATGGGTGAAATGTCGTGGAACGCTGTGCGACACAAACCATGTCAGAAAAGCCCAAACCGATCAAATAGATCCACCGCTGTGACTGTTCTTCGCACAGGGCTTGGACGAGCCGGCCATGAACGCGCCGTGGTGGGCCGAGGCGATGCCGTGCGGGTGCGAGGCGAAGATGTACTGCTTGGCCGGGTCGATCGGCTCCTCGCACACGAGCGTCGTGGGCACCGAGGCCATGATATAGCGCTTGCAGAGGTCTGCGAACCACGGCCAGTAGCGCTCGCCCGTGTGCTCGGAGCCGTCGAGGTACGACGGCAGGTAGCTCGCGAGCAGCACGTAGCCGAGCGTCGCGCGCAGCGGCAGCGCGAGCGTGAGGCACACGGCCAGCGCGGCGACGCCCGCGGCCACGCACTGCGGCCACGCGCGCTGCTTGCCCGCGGGGGGAACGGCGGGGGAGCTGGAGCTCATCGTGCGGATCTGGAGAGTCGGGAAGTGAGCCCAACACGCCCGGACTTGACGTCATGACGGCATTTTGGACGAGAACATGGCATTCATGGGGTCAGATATGATTACATTCATTTAAACCAATAGAAAGTGTTCAACATCGTCTGAGTCTGATCGGGAAAATGTGATGACGCCATCAAACGTTAGCATGCCATACCAAACCGGTTAGGCGCGAGTCCTATTGGTTGGTTGAAATGAGCTGGGGTACTTGCATCTGATTGGCTCACGAGAAGATCCTTCGATTTTTGGCTTCTCCATGATTGATGGGTTCGGCCAAACCAAACTCCGGATCAGGCAGATCCGCAACATGGAGCGCGCGGACGAGCCAGCGCCGTGGGCGTCCCTGGCGCCGTGGTGGCGCGTGCTGCACGAGCACGGACTCGCGGTGCCCGTGGAGCGCAGGGCTGGCGGTCTCTGCCCGGCGTTTGGCGGGCTGCGCGTCGTTGCACCGACGGGAAACGTCCAGCCCCTGCGGGACGCGCTAGCGCTCGTGTTTGTGCTGTCGGTTGCGGCTCGCGCTCGCACTGTGTGCAACTGGACGGGCTAGCGAATGCGACGAACAGTACGTTCGCTGCGAGCGAGCACAACGATATCCCTCGCCACGTGGAGATCTCGTTTGTGGATCCTGGGACCCGTCAAAACCTGACGGGCGTGATGGAGGCGTTTTGTTCGATAAGCAGCCCCACAGGTGAAGACCGAGAGCCTTCGTTTTGTGAGGCGTTGCGGCAGCTGCTTCAGGCCATTAGGGACGATGCCGCCATGGTCGACGCGTTTGGCCGACTCTCCGTCCGTGTTAGCGCCGCTATGGAGGGATTTGATGCCTTCCGAGCGCTGATCGACACCGCAGCGACATTGCAAAGCCATTTCGAAAGCAAACAAGATGGAACGACCCCGATGTTTCAGTGGTCTCGGATCACGCTTGCGATGCGAGACTTTCCGTCGATTGTGATGACGGCACCGGCACCCTGGCAGGGTCTCTCGTGGGTGCGTGAAAATGGTTTCAGCACGCTTCTAGCACATGCGCAATGACGTGGGCACGTTTCGAAGCAGTGCCTCGCGCTTTAGCATTCGAATTGTGTTTCGACCTTTTGTGTGGCGTGCCACGATCATCTCTATCCTCTTATGCCTCGACAGTTCATCGTATGGATGATTTACGCCATCTTCTCCAAATCTGCGCACTCCATCCAGCATGTCGTGCTGGACTCGTTTGATATCGGAGAGGCAGATATGCGTGAGCTTCGGCGCCATATTGCAGCAGCGCTCCCTATCCAGCGACTGGAGGAGTTGCGCATCGACCATGCGAGCACAATCGACAACTCGGAGCTCTTTCGCTTATTTCGATTCCACGGCCACGACGTGCGGTAGCTCGAGATCCACTGGCGGGACGCCTTGCACGATCCAGAATCTCGGGCACGAATGCTGCGAGAATTTCTCATGTTAGTCGGTGAGCCATTGGAAGAATTAGCGTTGTCGAATTTTAGCGAGGACCCGCAAATTCTAAACGTGATCTGCGAGAGCTCTCCACAGCTACGTGCGCTCAAACTATGCACCGCCGACATGCCGAAGACGAGCGATCTCGTCACCCTGGACGAGTCAGAGAAGTGGAGCGTCTCCTCGCTCGAATTGATCCGCACGGACAGCCCATCACCTACCGACCTTGTACCATTGCTGACAGCTTCATGCGTTGTCCGCGAGCTCTCACTGTCCATCTCGCCACGGCTACTCGAAACTGAGCCGTCTTTGGGTCTAACAGTGCCTGCGTTAGTCGAGCGACTCGTCAGAACGAGCGTCAGCCTCACGTACCTCGAACTCAAGCTTCCTCTCAGCCTCTTCACTCGTCTACAGAGTCTCTTTCTCGCCCTGGACAACGTCTGGCTGCCCGTCCACGTTCCAGTCCCCGTGCGAGCCAAGAGCGCATTCATCAGCGTGGTAAACAAGACCCTGATTGTTCCCGGGGTGCCAATGCCAGCCATTGCGTGCCTAGACGAAGCAGTGATGGCGAATATCTTCACGCTCGCTGCTCGCCCTGTGAGGAAGCGCCTCGTGTTGACTACGTTCTAATGTGAGTATGTTTTCTTGTATGTTGTTGCAACTTCGACCACAGCGAAGCATTGCATGTTTGTATCGACTTGCATCCGTGCATCGACCAAATGAGACCCAAACTGAAACATAGCTCTTCACAGCGTCACGGAAAGACGGCGCCCAGCGCGTCATAGAACATGGCACGTGAATCGTTGTGAACAGGATTTTACTCCAATAGAAGCAGATATATCGGCGAAAGGGTGACGAACGAGTCGGGAAGATTCGTGGAAGAAAATTGTAAATGCGTTTTTGGGTCTCTTCCTGCGTCAGAACTATGTAGGTCTCTGGCGACTTGGCAATGCTGCTTTCGGACTCAACGGACTGACTCTCGCCATCGTAGCTTCCGCGTGCGGCCCATACGGTGGGTGAGCGCATTTCCACAACCGAGTGGCTCTTGCCCACGTAGCACGCGCACCGACCCACGATGCTCAATCTGGACGACCTGAGCACCGCACACGGTGCCAACTTCTTCGACGTGAGCGGCATCAAGCTCAAGCGCGCGCCCGACGAAGACGATGACGACTGCGACGATGACCTGCGGCTCCATCGCCGTGTCTACAGTGATAGCATCGGCAGCCGGAGCATGACGTCTCCGTGGGAATTCGATTTCGTGTCGCTGGCATCCTCACAGGCGCAGCATTTCCACCCGCAGATGAGTGACTTCGGCGCAAGAGACGGCACCCAGTTCAATACGCCGGCCGATCGTCCGTACCAAGTAACCAACGACGCTAGCTTCGCGATCCTGGGCGACGCGAGTCGCATCTCATCGTTGGAGTCTGGGATTCCTTTCTATCCCGCGACACGAGACGCTGCTTCTCGTCGAACCCGGATCGGATACGCGTTTGTTGCTGCGATGATTCTGCTCTGCGTCGTAGTCCACGTGGTCGGACTCGTCGTGTTCTTCACACCTTGGTACTACCACACCATACAGGTCTCCATCTTCCGCCGGTTCTATTCGATTTTTTTGGCGTCTGGGTTCCAACAAAGTGTCAAAGCGAAGCGCGACGCCGTCGCTGTCGTGTATCTGCTCTTTGTCGGGATGACCCCAACTCTCGTCGCAGCGTCGCTATGGTTCACCTTTTCGCTCGAGCACGAACTGCGGCGAGTCATCGAGATCCCTCAGTGGCTGAGGCACAAGCCCGTGCTCTTTTCGAGGTGGCGGCCACTGTACGTCGATGCGTCGTGTGGAGAGATCACGCTGCTCGTGGTGCTGCTCCTTTCGAACGGAGTGATTTTCATCCTGAGCTTGCTCCGATTCAAGACCGAGACGGCGTCCCCGATCGAGAAAATCTGGCGCGATGTCGGTGTCGCGTTCGCCTTCAACGCAATTTTCAACGCCGTGTGGCTCTTGGCGTTCGTCCCCAAGCCGTCCCGATGGACCGTGTACCTCGATTTCTTCGGCATCACGAACCCGAGTGTTTCCGCCAAGTACCGCAACTGGTTCGGCCTCCTCGTGGTCGTCTGCTCGGGACTTCATGCGTTCTGCATGGCTATGCACTTCCAGCTCATAGGCGAACTGACGTCCAAGCTGTTTCCCGCGAGTAAAACCTTCCTTGCCGATCCCAACGCGGGTATGATCGTGTTTGGTGAGTTCGCTTACGGCGCGATGCTCGTGCTCAGCGTTGTCCACGCGTTGGGCCATCGTCTACCGCGCTCGGTGGCGCACTGTCTGTACCCATCGGCCAGCTTCGTGAGTTTACTTGCACTGTGCGTCCATTACCCAGTTGCAGTCGTGTGGCTTCTACCAACGTTGCTGCTGCTGCTTATCCAGAAGGCGGTTGCTTGGACTCACTCTCGGTATCCCGTGGAACTCGTTGACATGGCGCCGCTTCCAAACGGGCTCACACGTCTCGTTCTGAGACGAACAATTGACAAGATGGACACCAGCGGATGCAACTTTGTCGCTGGTCAATGCGTGGACATTCGCCTCCCTCAAATTTCGTGGATGCAATGGCAGAGGTGCACTATCGCGACATCGCCTTCACGGAATCCTGGCATTTTCACCATTTACGTCCGGACGCCTATTCTGCAGACCAGTGCCAACACGAACGCAACAGCGTTAGCTCGGAAGATTCACGATGCGGCTAAAGTCGCGTACGCTGCGAAGAAGCCCCCGATTGTGTATGTTGACGGCTTCTACGGACCAACCCACCCTATCGTCTACGACCAATACCGATGCCTCGTGCTGATAGCGGGTGATACTGGCGTGATTGACGTCTTGAGCATCCTGGAGCAGCTTTATCACGAGGCATGGTTGGCGTCGAGTAGCTCACTTGATAGCAAGATAGCGCGTGAGTTCGGAGCCGAGACCGATCACGACAGCGGTCGCCACGCTGAGAACGATCGACCAAGCCCATTCGACAAACAAGTATGGCTGCTTTGGACAAGTGGAGACGTTTGCTTGTTCAAGGAGTTTGAAGATGTTTTCTTCCGCATCAAGGCTCTTGACCCGAACGAGATCCACTTCAAGTTGCGATTCTTCCTCACGAATATCCCACTCCAGTGCGACATGATGTACCAGCGACTCTCATCCGCATCCTTCCGCTGCAGAGGCTTCGAACCGTCCGAGGCGAAAAGCAACAGCCGCGGTCTTCTGAATGATGAGGTATCGACAAACCCGTGCCGCCGGCCTCCTTCTTTACCACCACAAAACCGAAGCTCGCTCAGTTGCTGGTCTTCCCGGCCGTTCCATCAATCGTTGAGCGGTGTTTTTGCCAGAGCGTTGACGCTCGTGGTTGTCACCGGGTGTATCGTGCCCGTGTGCGTTCTCATCGAGTGGCACGCACTGCGAGCGAGAACGATTGGCGACTTCCCGATTCTCCAGCTGCTTCGCAACGTTGTGCTGTTGTTGGTAACTTGTACCGGCCTCACTGGTTTGGTCGGCCTCGTGAATGACGGGCTCTTGGGCTGTCAGCGCAAGCGCCAAGAAAAACTGTACGAGGAGGCAAAGCGCTACTTGCAACGCACTGAGCGCAGTGCACCATCTCGGGGACTCAAGAAATTGCGTTCCATGACAAAAATGATTGCAGATGACGAGCGCGACGAAAACGGCGAGCTCAATCGTGGGTCTTACCAAAGTGACTCGAGAATCGAGTCGAATGTCGTTGGCCCAGACGTGATGGAGAGACTCATGATCTATTCAATGCGCCCCGACGTCGACAAGTTTCTGCGTACAGTTGGACGATCCTTTCCAAGTTTTGCTGGTACGATAGGTGTGTTCGCAAGCGGCAACGAGTCTCTACTCGAGCAAACTGAAGCTTCTACACTTGCCTGTGCCGCGGCGGATGGAGAGTGGGGCGCCGTGAAAGCCCAGTTTGACTTCCACCGCCTTTAGCAATAGCCTGGGCTAATATTTACTCACAATGGATCTTGATGAGCTTGATTTTGCTACCCGTTGAGTTGTTGGTGTAGATGGCTTCGTGACGGACAGCATCTTCGTAGACCCACTCGATTTCGGTGGCTGCTGGGATGTTGAAGCAGACTCCTTTCCTTGGACCTCGATTGCTTTGAGGTCAGATAGAATGCTTTTCTTTACTCCATCAAGCGTTCTATACGGAGAGTCAGCCAAAACGGAGGACCCGCTTGCACGTCCAGGTGCAACTTGGAAGAGGTCATTCAGCGCTAACAAGCACCCGATGCCGACGTCGATCCATTCCGCTGGGGAGTACTTGATAAAGAGCCGACCGCCGAGAGGAGCGGCGTGTCGCTGGATTCGTTCACACGTCGAGACGCTAGGTTCGGATCTGGGGCGAGAAGCTTGCTTCGTTGAAGTCTCCAGTCGGCGGCGACCTTCGTTGTAGTTGCACTCAATGGTGTAGACGTAAGTGAGATCCGTAGCGTGGAACAGCCCGACTCGACTCGATCCGGCTCGAGACGTCGTCGCATTATTGTTGTCCCGCGCATCACGTTTGGTCATGTTCTCTGCATCAAACGAACAGGCACCGTAGTCGAAGAATGGGCTATGCAGACTCGCCAACTTGGCGTACAGCTGAGTCTGAACTTGTCTCGTCCAGTCGCTTTGCCGACTTTTGGTCCCGCCAGCTTGAACCAAACTGTTACCGTACACAAAGCAACCGCGATGATTGGCGTGTGCATGGAGATCCAGATAGACGACTCGTTCTCGAGCGCTTTCACCGCCGTACCGCTCCACGGTGTTGAGCAGCAGTTGCTTCGTCGCGTAGATCGCAGGCTCAGACTCGTGTTGCGGGTTCTCGTACACTCGGTTCAAGTTCACGCCTCGCGAGTCCGTCCGGTAAAAGCCCTGGCAGACCCCGTCCGGATTCAGCACGGGGATGATCTTGAATACAAAATGGCGCCTGAGCGACTCGGCGCGGTCGTCGGTGCCGTGCAGCAACAGCCTTAACATGCCGTCGAGCATGAAATTGGCCGGTGTCTCGCCTGGATGCACTCGAGAGGTGATGAAGACGGTCCGTTTCTTGGTTACATCGAACGCTCTCGCGCGCTTTGTGTTGGGGAGTGGATACAGCATCGGCAACGCAGGCTCGAGGTCATCCAGCAACCCGTCGCACGACGAGATTGTCAACAACTCGATCGGCAGGCCGCCTAGCGAGTGCGTCACAACGTCGCGATGAAAGTACTCGGATCCACTCAGAGGCAACGTGGTCGGATCAGCCGCAAACTTGGCCTCGATCGCGTCGATTTGGCGCTGCACCTTGGAGTACGTGTACGGATAGCAGAACGCGAACCGCACGCGCTCGCGCGGGAACTGCACGTGGTGCGTGAACGAGATCTTCATCTTGGTCTCGCTCTTCGGCGGCCTGTCCGCGCCACTGCTGCTGTCGTCCCCAGACTCGTTACGCTCGCTTTCCTCCCTGTCTTCGTTGTTGCTTTGGGCCTTCTTCGTCGGTGCCACCACCGTCTGCGTGTACTTCTGCACGTCAATCGGCGTCGGCAGCCGCATCCACTTGCGCTCGTTCTCAAAATGGAGCTCCACGTCCTCGGCGCTGGCGCTGGCCGCACGCTCGCTCGCGTCCATTGCGCAGTACACGACCGTGTATCCGTTGGCATACAGCCCGCGCTGGTTGTTCATGTTCGCGAGGGTCAGCGTGAGCTCGCGCGTGGTGCCTGTTTTCTTCGCAGGCTTGCCGGGCGGCGGCGCCGCGGTCTTGTCCCCCGCGTCCGCTTGCTCTGGTGGCGCCGGCAGCGGCGCGTGCGCATCGACGAGCACTTCAAAGTAGAACCACGACGTGTAGCCCGTCGCCACGCCGCTCTGCGCGGCGTCCTGGGGGATCGTCACGACGAACGCGTCGCGGTCGACGCGAGCGACGTGCGCCAAACTGCCGCCGTCGAAACGCGACGAGAACGCGACGCCGTCGGCCGCGAACGCGAAGGCGCGCTTGCCGGATCCTTCGCGCGTGAGCTGGCGACGCGCCGCGGACGCGTCGCCCAGCGCGGCCTGCGTAGCGCCTCCGAGCATCATGTTCGTCTCCCCGTTCCCGTGTGGATGATTGTGGGGCGGACGTGCGAGGGAGACGTTTCTCCCTGGAACCAGCTGGGAGCCCTAGTTCCAGTTTCCAGTTTCTGGATGTGTTGCTCTCTATGGCGGTGGCATTTCTCCAGGTTGAAGTAAATTACAGCGCTGGTACACTGGTGGTACCCACTCTGTGGGATGGGTCGCTGAGTTTTGGATCGCGAGGCGAAAGAGGAGTCGCTGCTCACCAGAGGGAGACGCACTGGGTACCCACTCACACGCGAGCGCGTGGTCGCATCGTTGTGCCGCTTGAGGGGACGTCGCCGTGGCCCCACAGGCCACCGGGCCGCTCGCTCCGTTTACTGGTTTGAAAGCTGGAGGCACTGGCCAGTATAAAGTCCCCTCTCACGCTCGTGCATTAAGCGAAGCTCACTGCGGCGACCAGTCGGTACGCCCTGCTCTCAGGGCGAGGCAGGAGACTGGCAGGCGACCGGCATGATGGACAGGGACAGACAGGCAAAGCGCGCTGTTAGGGCCAGGGTACTGACTCAGTCAGGGATGCGGTGGAAGTGGCAGCCGACACCGAGTTGGACTGCCGGCCACGCGAACGCGAGCTGGGCACGCGTCGAGCGGCAGTCGGCGACCGGGACCGGTGAGTGCGAGATATCGCACCGCTTGAGCGAGAGGGAAGCTGCCACGGTGGAGCAGCGTGTAGTGTGAGTCTGAGCGTGCATAAGCGACCCCCCGCCGCGGAAGCGATGCGAGAAAAGAAAAAAAAAAAACGAGCGGAGTGCGACCCTGCAGCGCCTTGCCACGCACACGGGGATCTGCACGGATTCGAGAATCGAATGGAAGCGACAGAGAAGCCGTGCTGGAACGTGGCGTGTCGGGATTGGTGGGGTCGGCGCAACCATGGCTTCGCTGATACCGTTGAACATTCACTCTGTCGATGATGCAATCCGGTGATTATTCCGATCCCACCTGGGATTACGACATACGTACTGCACTTGGTGCCACCGTGGCACGACATCCAGGCTCTGGAGCCGTTCGTGGCACGAGCGTCCAGTTCTCCAATATCTGCTCCAGTGCTTCTCGAACACGCCATGACGACCGCGTCTCCCTTGCTGGATCCGCTGGACGGCGCCGCACCCTCGGCGCTCGCGTCGCTGGACGCGCTCGACTGGAGCGCGCTGCTCTCGGATGGCGACCACGTCGACGGCGACCAGAGCTCTCTGTCCGCCGAGAGCGGCCCCGCCACCGACTCGTCCTCCGACTCGTCGTGCCAGGACGCGTGTGCGCGCCGCCGCGAGCGTCGAGCCGCCAGCGCCCGACGTCGACGCGCCCTCTTAAAGGTACCTTCGCTTCTACAGCTATAGACCGGAGCCTTGTGAGTCCAACTGATTGTTGTCTGTCTTAGTCGACCACGGACGCACTCCGGGTGGAAGCGGACGCACTAGTGGAGCAGCTAGCGTCGCTACGGTGCCAGCGCGTGGCCACGGACTGGCACGAGCGCGCGGCCGTGCAGCTGTCCAAGCGCCGGCAGGCCGAGGCTGAGAACCGGCAGCTCAAGTTGGCCCTCGCGACGTTGCGCACCAACGTCCACGATCTCAGCGCGTTCCTCTCAGACGGATTCTTAAGCACCGTGCGTACTGTACAGAACATTGATCAGCCGGACGACGTTCTGTTCATTGACGATGCGGTTCCTATTCGTAGAGCGTCAACTTTCGCGATATCCTCCACACGTACGCGCACCTGACACGCGATGCGAAGAGCCGCGCCAGGGACTTTCTCGAAATCTGCTCGCAGCAAAAGCTCGACCTCGCGCTCCAGATCGTCACGCGCGAGGCGCACAAGTTGCGGGCGCCGTCGCCGCAAGTCACCGTCCGGCGCGTTGAGAGCCGCCCGGACGAGTTCGCGATCACCATGACGGCGCGCAACGTGCTAGACACGAGCGACCTGGCGCTCGCGTTCTCCGTGGCCGGGCGCGCCCACATGAATTGCAGCATCGCGTGGGCCAACTTCCAGCAGATATGTTCGAGCACCCGTGCGACGGAGCTGCCGGCACAGGACATTCGGTACGCGGTCTGGGAGGCGCAGTTCGCGAGCGCGTCCTCGGGCGAGGTCGTGCAGCTAGAGGAGCACAACCTCACGTACTGGAAGCTGAACCCGTCGTGTGGCGTGATGGCGTGGGACTATATCGACGTCGACGAGCTCCATCCGCCACGCAAAACGGCGGACGTGAGACGATACAACACAGGAGCGTACGTACTTGAAGCGAAACAAGGTGTATTGCGGATGCCTCGTGCGGTTGACACTGATCATACTGTACTGTGCGGCGTGTGGCAGGATGGTGGTCCACCGCGAGTTGTGTGCCGATGGCCGCACGCGCGTGGTGTGTTCGACATTGTGCACCAAGATCATCCAGTTTCAGCCGGGGTCCAAGCCCGTGGTCGCGAGCGACACGGTCGGCTCGGCGGCGATCATCGCCTCGGACATGCAGTCGGCCTCGCTGCTCGTGCACCAGACGATCCTCGCGAACATGCTACTCCCGAGCAGCGGAGCCTGCCTGGAGTGACCTGAGATACTGTGAAGGATGGCCGAGGCCGTTCCATGAGTAGGAAAACATGTGCGTTTCCATGGCGAGAATGCTTACGAATACATGTCGGTCGACGTGGTCACCGAGTGCAAAGAACACTGGGGTGATAACAAGTTTGGGTGATTGAACGCGACAAAAAACACTCTTCCCCTTCTTTTAAGAAGGGGAAGAGTACTTTAAAGTTGACTAGACTGCATCTCCCGAAGCGAAGCCATGTATTGGGTTGATGAGATGGTGCATCCCTCGAACTTCATAGTTTGTGTCGTTAAGTTTTGGTACCCCTCTACGTGTGAGGTACGGTAGGCGAGCAGGTTAATCGACTCTCCCCGACATCAAAGCGGTAAAACACGTTGTTGAGAGGTGTAGAATGTATTGATATGCAAACCCTGCGGCCTGTGTTACCTGTCTCGTGTTTCTTCGAAGTAGTTGACGCCACAGCGTGGATGATTTGAAGGGAGTTGGTGCCTGTGCCAACTTAGCGCTTCTGGTGGTTCAGGAAGCGCATCGCGAGCAGCGTGACCACGCGCAGAAGCAGCGCCGACAGGATCAGCACAACAAAGTTGCGCGCCACGTCGTCGTAGTGCATGTTGAACTCGTTCTCGACGTACTGCTTGACCGTGCCGTTGCCGAACGACGCGGGGGCACCCGCGAGAGGCTGGCAGCCGCGCTCCGAGCCGACGCCAACGAAGGTGCCGGTCGCGGCGTCCCACACGGGGTCCGTCGAGCAGTCGGTGTACACGAGCGCCGCAAGCGTCGAGAAGCTGTAGCGCAGCGGGTTGATCGTGTAGAACCAGCGGTACCACGACGGGATCGCGGCGCCCGGCGGCAAGAAGCCGATGTAGATGAACAGCATCGCACCGACCACTGAGCCCGTGAGCGTTGCGACCACCATGGTCGGCAGAATGTACGCCAGCAGCTGGCCCATGTACAGGTCAATGAGCATGCCGAGCGAGGACGCGAGCCAGAAGAGCACGAACTTGCCGAACCCGGTAAAGCCAAGGAAGAGGAACAGTCCGACTGAGACGATCAGTCCCTTGGCGGCCACGTACGGGATCTCAGCAAGCGTCATGCCAAGCCAGTACCACACCGTGTGGTACGTGTGCGATGACTGCTCGCGGTAGAACGCCGCGCGGTCCATGAGCGCGAACGGGATGGCGCTGTTGAACGACACGTACGACTGGAACTGGTGCGCGATGAACATGACGCCGAGCGCCGAGAGCAGACCGTGGTAAGTCGAGGTATCCAGCCCGAGAGCCGTGAGCCCGAACACGATTACCGCGCCGAGCGTCGTGCCCAGCATGGTCACGTAGTGGGCTGGCGAGCGCCAGTACATGTTCACGAACCGCTGCAACAAGAACTTCATCTGCGTGGCCGATGTCGCCGCGTGCGTCGAGTCGAACACGGGCACCGCCAACGTCGCCGACGGTCGGCCCACACCCTCGTCTTGCATCGAGGCATCGAGCGCCTGCTTCAGCGTGCTGTGTTGGAACGCGATCGCGAAGTCAGTAGCCTGGCCGTTGACCACGCCGTCGACGCCGGCGCCGATGCACTCGAGCATCCAGGTCGCCGGGTTGTAGCCGGCCGGGAGCGGCGCCACCGAGGGCATCGCCTCGAAGTACTCGACCAGCGTGCGGTGGTCGTCCGTGAGGTCGCCGAAAAACACGGTCTCACCACCGCGTCGCAACAGCAGCAGGCTGTCAAACACCGAGAACACCTCGCGCGACGGCTGATGGATCGTGCACACGATCGTGCGGCCCGAGTCCGCTACGCTGCGGACGCTGTCCATGATGAGCTTGGCCGAGCGCGCGTCCAGGCCGCTTGTGGGCTCGTCCAGGAAGAGCACGCTCGGCTGGGCCGCGAGCTCCACACCGATCGTGAGCCGCTTGGACTGCTCGAGCGAGAGCGCGCCGGCGAGGTGGTTCGCGATGCCCTCGAGCCCGAGCAGCTCGAGACACTCGTCCACCGAGTCGTACTTGGCGCTGTCGGGCACGTCGCTGCCCTGGCGCAGGAACGCGCTGAACGTCAGCGCCTCGCGGACCGTCGCGGTGGCCGAATGGATGCCGGTCTGCTCACAGTAGCCGGCGGCGCGGCGCATCGCCAGCGTCGTGGCTGCGTGGCCGTTGAGCAGGATGTCGCCCCGGATGACGCCCGTGTTCTTGCGGCCGGCGATCACGTCCATCAGCGTGGTTTTGCCGGCGCCAGACGAGCCCATGAGCGCCGTGATCGTGCCCGGACGCGCGAAGCCTGTGACGCCCTTGAGCAGGTCGATCGACTCGTTCGGGCGCTGCGGGTGCGGCACCGAGTACCACAGGTCCTTGAACGCCAGCGTCACGGGCGAGCACGCGCGGTGCTTGGGGCTCACCGAGATGGCCGTCTCGCGACTGCGTGGCGTGTTGGCGAGCGCGTACTCCGTGGCCGTGACGTCCTCGTCGCTGGTCGAGTCTTCCTCGCGTTCCTTGGTCTCCGCAGTCATCGGTGCACTGCCACCACCCGTGGGTCCGCTGTCATACCGCTGGTACTCGAGCAGCAGGCACGTGACGACCATCAAGACGAAGATGAAGCC
Organism: Pythium rhizo-oryzae; assembly: GCA_027475725.1. Taxonomy (NCBI): domain Eukaryota; phylum Oomycota; class Peronosporomycetes; order Pythiales; family Pythiaceae; genus Pythium; species Pythium rhizo-oryzae. The sequence goes on from JAMFLL010000389.1 coordinate 37,670, forward strand.
GAGCAGGTAGACCACGCTGTACACGATCCACGCCTTGTCCGACGGCACGTCCGAGAGCTCCAGGTAGTACTCGCTCATGGTCGAGCCGAACTGCGCGCAGTAGTCCACGCCGTCGTACTCGCAGACGTCGAACTTGGGCGAGCGGTAAAAGTTGATCGCGAGCGCGCGGAAAGACCACGTGATCGGGTTGATCCAGTACAGCCAAATGAGGTAGTCCGGGATCTGGCTCTTGGGAATCACGAGACCGGAGAAGCCCAAGATGATCTGCAGCACGGCGAGCCCCGAGGGCACGGTGAAGTACACGCTGGGCGAGGCGGCCGTCACGCAGAAGAACGTGAGCACGGCGCCCATGGTCGAGAGCACGAGCACCGCCAGGAAGATGAAGAACTTGGCGGCGTCGGCCTCGTAGCCCGCGATCCAGTACATCATCGTGCCGAAGACCACGACCTCGATCAGCACCATCACGAGCTGGCTCATCATGTTGCCCAGCACGTACGCGGCGGTCTGGAAGAAGTTGGCGCCACGCTGCTTGTAGAACACGTCGCGCATGGTCTGCAGCGCTGCTAGCTGCGACGTCTGCTCGAACGCCAGGAACATCGTGGACGCGAAGATGCCGCCCATCGTGGCGACCGCGTTTGTTGGATCTCCGTGGAGAAACGTCGTGCCGTTGAACACGGCGATGACAATCACAAGGATCGCGCGGGATCGCAGCGTCACGAAGTCTCGGAGGAGAAGCTTGAGCTGGCGATCCGCGATGGTCAACGCGTTGGTCCACACGGACTGCTGGAACGCGGGCGTGTGTCGCAACGTCTCGCGGCCGTCGAGCTGGAGAGCAGGGTCCCACGGCGCCTCGAGGTGGCGCTGGATCGCGTGGAGCTGGGCCGACTTGCGAAAGTGGTCCGCCAGCGCCACCGATGTGCGGGGCACGGTCGCGTGACGCTCGTACTTGCGCTGCTGCGCTGTGCCGACATCCAGCAAGAAGTCGGCGACGTTCGTGTGCGGCGGACACTCGAGGCCGAGGCCGTGGAAGTACGTGGCGGCGTCGGTGGTCGGGCCGTAGTACATGACCTCGCCGTCGTGGAAGACGATGACGTCGTCGAAGAGCGCGAACACCTCGGGCGTGGGCTGCAGCAGCGAGATCACGACGGTCTTGCCCAGCGTCTTGGCCAGCACACGCTGCGCGTTGACGATGTCGAACGTCGTGACGCTGTCGAGTCCCGTGCTGATCTCGTCCATGAACGCGGCGCGGTGGTCGCCAAAGAGCATCTCGCCCGTGGTCACGCGCTTCTTCTCGCCACCCGACACGCCACGGGCCATGCCGTCGCCGACGATCGTGTTCCAGCAGTTCTGGAGACCGAGCTGCGCCTGGACGGCCGACAGCGCATCGGGGTTCTGGTCGCGCGAGTTGAACGCCTGCGCGTACGCGAAAGTCTCTTGGACCGTGAGCATCGAGAAGTGCTGGTCTTCCTGCGGAACGTACACCGCCAGTTGCGGGAGCTGCTTCATGAGACTGTGCTGCGTCTCGCCGTTGTAGGTGATGCTCCCGGTGACGCGCATGCGGTCCCCAGAGGGGCGGCGCAGCTGGCCGCTCAGCGCCTTGAGGAACGTGGACTTGCCGGACCCGGGCTGCCCAAGCACGAGGGTCATGGTGCCGGGACGGAGCACGCCGCTGACGCCCTTGAGCACTTCACGGTACTGGGTCTGGGGCCACACCACGGCGTCCTTGAGCACGCTCCCGATCGTCGAGTAGGGCTTGGCGGTGCGGACTTGCGAAGGGTTAGCGACCGGGACCTTGTACGTGACCGTCAGGTCCGAGAAGCGGATCTCGAGCTGGCGAGATGATGGCACATCGAGCGGCTCCATGTCGAAAGACCTTGAGCTCTGAATAGTGAGACTGGATGAGGACTGGATGAGAGAACGAGCTGGTGAGAGCTGGTTGGTTGGTTCCAAGAGGCCGCCCGAGTGGTGGGAGGTGGGAGGCGGGAGGCAAATTGGAAAGTGAGCGTCTCCGGATTCCATGCTCCGGATTCATGGAGGAGAACAGGACGGAGGCCTTGGGGAGGTGGGTGCAGTTTTGTTAGACCAGCAACGTCGAGTCGCTTGAGCCGGCCAACCGCTCCCGCCTCGTAAAGAGCGGGAGGGGAGCACTCCATGCGACGGGCGTTCGGAGTCAACACGAGTACGTAGCCGCGGCCCGGCTATGTGCAGTCAGATGAGTGACCTTCACTGCGGCCACGCGATCTTCCCTATATACAGAGCCGCCCTCTATTAAAGTATGCAACATACATCAACTGATTGGTTTAAAGTAGGTAAATGGCCTGCCTATGCTGCTTATGCACGATATGTCAACCGACGTGTTTTGTAGCTCTTCGCAAAGGCCATGTGATCGGGAGATCCACACTCTCGCCGACTGGGGAGTTTCCTGTCGATACGCAATCCTTGCGACGAGCGTGGCCATCGGTCACCAAACAGTCCGATTGCGTGGAGTGTGTCGCGAGAAGCCGTTCGCTCCCCGATAAAACTCTGTCGACTTCAGGTTGGAAACAGTAGTGCGTTTACGTATCGGCCGTGAGGATGGGGAGTTGGGAGTGAAGGTAGGTGATTCTGTAAGTTCCTGTACATTATGCTGCGAATGCAACCAGGGTTGCATACTTTCCTGCTCAGCCAATCGGAGAATTTTTTGTAACACATCAGCCAATCAGATTGGCAAATGGCCATACCATGCCATGGCAATACGGTGGTTTTGCGGAGTATTGAGCGGTCGCAGGGTCTCA
>JAMFLL010000390.1:3566-26334 GCA_027475725.1 Pythium rhizo-oryzae
CTGGTGGCAGGCACTGACTGACCTCTCTGCGTCGATCTAGAAAGAAGGCGAGATGACGACCCACATGGACGTGCTCGCGCGTGAGACCCACCGGCTCGCAGCGTTTGAGATACGTCTACGGATGCTGAGCGAGCGGCTACAGCTCGCGAGTCGGCTCGTAGCGCATCGCGAGGCGCGGCTTCGCAACAGCGAGGCCGCGATCGAGGCCGAGCGGCGCATTTGGCAGCACAAGTCCCAGGCAGAACGAGGCGAGGTGATGGGCGGCGGACGCGCGACCGCGGCTTCGACCAGCCACAATCGTAAGGGGGCGTTGCTGCTGCTGCGGCCGGCGACCGAGCAGGCGCTACGGCTGCTCTTCCATCGGCTGGATCCGTATCACACGGGTCTTGTGGCGACGCAGCGGCTGCTCCAGGCGATGGCGACGGACCTCGCGCTCCGAGACGCGCTGGGCGGTGGGAGCGCGAGTGATGTGGGCGAAATCAAGCGCCGGAAACTGCTAGCGCACGTCGAGACCCACGTGCGACAGCGTTCACCGAGTGGCGGGGTCGGCGGGACGCTCACGTGGGGCGAGGTGCTGCTGCTCTTCATGCCCGCGGCTGAGAACCTGGACAACGACGGCGAAGAACCCGAAGGCGATGCACACGTGCTACTCACGACCGATGACCTAGGGTGCCCTCAGCGGTTTGAACAGCTCGATGGCGATGGTAACACGTCCGTGGACACGACGCAGCGCCGGATGCTCAAGGCCGACAAGCAGTCGTTGCAGACGCTTTCGAAAGCCGAGCTGATTGGATTAGTGGTGACACTGCGCGGCGACCGCGAGCTGCTGCAGCGACGGGTGATGGAGGACGCGCAGCAGCTCCAGCGTCGCATCCAGAGCGTCCAGAGGCAATGGGAGCGCAAGACCGACGAGCTGGTGCGATCCAACGACGAGCTGCACCACAAACTGGACAAAGTCACGCAGCGCGCGGCGGCGTCGCAGAAGGCTGTGGAGGACGCTGAACGCGCATCCGGGGAAGCCCAGTACCAGCTACAGAATCTGCGGCGCCAGCTCAGCGACCAGGGCGCGCTGTTCGCCAAGCAGAAGAGCGAGCTCGAGGCACAGCGCGAGGAAAGTGTCGCACGTGAGCAAGAAGTGTGGCAGCGCGAGCTGCAGGACATGGCGTTCCAGCAGACGCAGCTGCAGTCCGAGAACGCCAAGCTCGAGCTCAGCGTGCGGCAGCTCGAGCGCGAGCTGGCCAAACAGCGCGACCAGCGCGAGCGGAACGAGTCCACGCGCGTGCAGCACCTTGAAGTGAAGACCGCCAAGCGGTACGTGCAGTTTTGGGGGAGGCGCGATTGAGTAGAAGGAGTTGGTGGGTTGACATGTCGCGTACGTTGTTTTCAACGTAGGGACGAGGAGATCGCCAAGCTGCGCCGCGAGCGCAACACGATTCTCAATGCGCTGCGGGAGCATGTACGTGTCACGACTACCAATCGGTGGCTAGGGATATAGCACTCACCTTGACGGACCTCTCGCTGTTGTGCGTGCTGATCCGTCAGGAACGTAAACTCGCGCAGTTATCGGCTGAGCGCGCATCCATACAAACGACTGACGCGGCCACACAGACCGCACCCCCGAGCCCGCCAAGCACGCGCTCCACGGCCACACAGGTCTCACCACCGCGGGACGAGATCACTTCTCGACGACCCGCTGACGCGCGCGACCGCCGCATGCACCTCGACGAGATCGCTCCGCCACCGCCACCGCCACAACCGTCTGCTGCGCCAGCCACGCGCGCGCGCCACGTTGACGATCTCCAGCGCCGGCTCCAGCACCTCGAGCAGCTCACCGAGAGCCTGCTCGCTGAGTGATGGCTACACTGTCATCTACTATCTTAAGACATCTCGTTCCAATACTACCCCCTCCCCCACGCATGCTTGACTATTCTCATATCCACAGTACACCTCGCTCCCCTCCTCCACTCCCCACCCACTTGTGCGAGGAGCTCCTAACTTTCCGCACGAGATCAGCCAGCAGCACCATGGAGGACGTCGTGACGCGCGTGCTGGGCGAGACGCTGCGCGGCCTGGACGACGAGATCCTCGAGTACCTGGGCAGCGTGGTCACGGGCGCCGCCGAGGAGCGACCGGCGAGCGCCGACGCGCTGGCCGCGACCTTCGAGGAGAGCGTCGCGCCGTTCCTCGAGTCCACGGGCTTTTGCGGCGACACGGACGCGGCCAATGGCGTGTGCCGCACGCTCGCGGACGCGCTGTTCGCGAGCGGCATCTTCGGCGAGAGCAGCGCGTTCAAGTTCGCGAGCGCCGGCGGCGACGTGCGCCGCCTCGCGGACGTCCATGTGATCCAGGAGCAGGCGCAGGCCGACCAGGGCGCGACCGAGGCCGCCGAGCTCATGGAGCGCATGTGGGGCTTCCACGACATCCGCCGCCGGACCAACGTGGAGATGGAGGCCGCGCAGTCCACGCAGTCGGCGCGCCAGGTGCGCAAGCAGACCAAGCTCGACAAGCTCACGGAGGAGCGCGCCAAGACCGAGGCCGAGCTGGACCGCGAGTGGGAGGACATTCGGTACCTGCCCGACCTCTCGACCGACAACGGCGAGAAGGACATCCTCGTGCCGCGGTTCTCGATGCACTTCAAGGGCAAGACGCTGCTCTCGGACACGTCGCTCAAGCTCGTCTCGGGCCGCCGCTACGGTCTCATCGGCAAGAACGGCGCCGGTAAGACCACGCTCCTGCGCTTCATCTCGCACTACGAGATCGACGGTTTCCCGCGCCACATCCGCATCCAGCTCGTGGAGCAGGAGTCGGCGTCGAAGCTGAGTCTTGAGACCAAGAGCGTGCTCGACGTCGTGCTCTCGGCGGACTACGAGCGCACGATGCTGCTCGAGGAGGAGAAGGAGCTACAAGCCGACAAGGAGACGGACCACTCGGAGCGCCTCGGCCAGATCTACCAGCGCCTGATCAACATTGACTCGGACTCGGCCGAGTCGCGCGCGCGCGCGATCCTCAACGGCCTCCAGTTCCCGGACCACGTGATCGCCGGCCCGGCCAAGGCGCTGTCCGGTGGTTGGCGCATGCGCACGGCGCTCGCCGGCGCGCTGTTCATGGCGCCCGACCTGCTGCTGCTGGACGAGCCGACGAACCACTTGGACCTCGAGGCCGTGATCTGGCTCGAGCACTACCTCGAGAAGTACGACAAGACCATGATCATCGTCTCGCACGACCGTAAGTTCCTGAACGCCGTCTCGACCGACATTGTCTACCTCACGAACCAGAAGCTCGCGTACTACAAGGGCGACTACAACACGTTCGAGAAGACCATGAAGGAGAACCTGCGCCAGCAGCGCAAGGCCTACGAGGCGCAGCAGATGAAGATCACGCACATGCGCGAGTTCATCGAGCGCTTCCGCGCCAACGCCAAGAAGGCGCCGCTCGTGCAGTCGCGTGTCAAGGCGCTCGACAAGATTCTGCGCGAAGAGATCCCGGAGCCGGAGGACGAGCGCGCGTTCCGCATGAACTTCCCGCCGGCCGAGGCGCTGGGCCGCCCCATCATCGCGATCGACAGCGTCGCGTTCCGGTACACGCCCGAGCACCCGCTGCTCTTCAGCGACGTGCACATGGGCATCGACATGTCGTCGCGCATCGGTATCTTGGGCGTCAACGGCTCGGGTAAGTCGACGCTCATTAACATCATGCTCGGCAAGCTGCGCCCGTCCAAGGGCTCGGTGACCCACAACCCGCGCGTGCGCATCTCGACGTTCACGCAGCACCACATCGACTCGCTCGACCTCTCGCTCTCGGCCGTCGAGAACATGAAGGTGCTGTACCCGGGCCACGAGGCCGACGAGTTCCGGAACCACCTCGGCCGCTTCAACCTCTCGGGCGAGCTCGCGATCAAGCCCACGCGCACGCTCTCGGGTGGCCAGAAGTCGCGCGTCGGCTTTGCGATCATGACCTGGCGCCTGCCGCACATCGTCGTGCTCGATGAGCCGACCAACCACTTGGATATGGGTACGTTTTCAGGTGTGGACCGAATAGGACCTAGGAGATGGCTCATGTCATTTGTTGTGTTACGCAGAGACCATCGACGCGCTGATCGACGCGCTGCGCGAGTTCAAGGGCGGCGTCGTGGTCGTGTCCCACGACCAGCACTTCGTCAACAGCGTGTGCCAGGAGCTCTGGGTCGTGGGCGACCAGAAGGTCGAGCGCTTCCGCGGCTCGATCGACGAGTACAGGACCAAGGTGCTGGGCAACTAGACGCGGTATGGTCGCTGTCAGCCCTGTTTCGGCACCGAGTCTCAGGTAGGTTGTTGTATCGCGTCCGCTCGTGCGTGCCTTCGATCTTCGCGAAGGGCAAAGTGAGCACAAAAAGCAAAGAACGTATCAGCGAGCGCCATCGCATTCCCAGTTCACGCTGTATCGTCTATTTGTTTTGGTTTTGTACGCCAGGTCGTTCGCGTTTCTGCTCCCTGTCTACGTGTTGACCCCGACTCATAGTGCCGGCGAGGACGCCGATGAGCTCAGTGGCTCGAGCGTGCGGGACTTGCGCTTGGGCGTGCCCGTCATGGACGACAGCGACGGCGACTTGAGGGGGCTTGAGTGCGGCGACGTGCGTCCGCCCGAGGAGGCCGCGGCGGCGGCGTCGTGACGCGCGAGGCTCAGTGTCGACGTAGACCGCCGGTGCGTCTTGGTCGCCTGGCCAACCACGTCGGACGCGCTGGCTGTCGAGTTGGCGTTGGCGTCGTCGGTCTCAGGCGCACTGGACGGTCGCCCCAGCAGCGCCGGGAGCTCACCGTTGAGCCCGCGGCTCGCGCCGACGGCGCTGCTGCCGCGGCGCTGCGTCAACGCCGCTAGCTCCGTCTCCATGTTGATGCGCACCTTGTCGAGCTTTTCGTCCTCGAGCAAGTGGAGCGTGCCCAGCACCGTGTCCACGCTACACACGCGCGGTGCCGTCACGGCGGAGCTCGAACTCGGCACCAGGGACGTATCTGCTCGTGGCAAAGCGCGGAGTCGTGAGTTCGTGGGCGACGATGGCACGGCGCTGGTGCCGGCGGGAGTGGCAGTTGCGCTGGACTTGGCATGCGGTTTCTTGATAGATCCGGGCGCTGCTGCTGCGGGCGTGACGGCGGCCACGGCAGCCTCCTCGTCGCTGTCCTCGTCGCCGTTTTCCTCGTCGTATTCTTCGTCGTCCTCGGCGTCTTTGCCCGAATTGACCGCCACGGCGAGCGCCTCGAGCTCAGGCCACGGCGCCAGAGTTGGGATCATCACTTTGGCCCAGTCGGGCGGCGCGCCCTTCTGCGCGAGCGGCGCGTGGCCCGCGGGTAGCAGTGCTGCCTCGTTCACGCGCTTGCCCGGCTTGGTGGAGGCCGTACCAACCGTGGGCTTCGGCTCCACAATCGCGTGGAGCCCCTTGGTTGCGAGCACGAGCAGGTCGCTGTGGTGCGGCTCGGCGAGCGACGCGATGGCCGCGACGATGCCCTCCTGCTTGATGTTGGCACTGTGCGGGTCGTCGCCCGTGTCGTTCTGCTTGGAGAGCAGCTGCAGCGCCATGCCGCAGATGTGGCGCTTGACCGCGGACGTCGCGTTCGTGCCGAGCTTGAGGATGACCTTGACGCCGTCGTGCTTGAGCAGCTGCTGGCGGCACCGCCGGTGGAGAGCCAGGTTGTGGAGCGTGACCACGACGTGCTCGCGCGTCTCGGCATTGGTCGACTGCGCGAGCGCCAGCGCGATCTGCACGACCGCTGGCTGCCCCGCGAGCCGCTGGCCTTTGACCTCGAGCGCGCTTGCGTCCGCCGTGCCGGCGCCGGCGCCAACGCCGAGGATGCGGTCTTCCTGGTGGGCCAGGTTGCGCAGCACGACCACGCAGTGGTGGCAAAAGTCCTCGCCCTTGACCGCGACGAGCCCCTTGTAGGCCGCGCGCGCGTCCTCGGCGTGGCTGTGCGTCGGCGCGCTGTTGAGGTTCGTGCGCGCGAGCAGCGCGACCGTGTCCAGCACGCCGTCGCGCAGCATGAGCTCGTGGCACTGGCGGTTCCGCGACAGGTTGCTGAGCGACGTGATGATGTTCATCGCGGCCGCCGCCGACGCCGCAGCCGTGGCCGAGGCGCCAACGGACGCGCTGCCTTTGGCGATGGCCTGGAGCGCGCGGATGATGCCGTCCTTGACGAGCCGCTCCTCAAAACCCGGCGCGCCCTGCTCAAAGTTGGCGAGCCCGCAGAGCAGGTCCGTGGCCACGTGGAGCGTGCGCGTCTCGCTCTCCATCTCGGCGCAGCCCAGGATCGCCGCGAGCGTGACGACGCCGTTGCAGTCGATGAAGCGCTGGAGATTCACAGCCACGGTGAGGAGATTGCGCAGCGCGAACACGCAGGACGCGGACGTCTCGAGACAGCTCGCCATCGTGCGCTTGAGCACGTCGTTGAGCACGCCCACGAGCGCGCCGCCGTTGCCGTTTGCGACGTTCTCACCCTCCGTCATGAGCTGTACGGCCAGCGCGTTGCCCGAGAGGTTGGCGATAGTGAGCGCCGCGTAGCGCCGCGCGTCTCGGTTCTCCGACTTGAGCAGCGCAATTAGCAGGCTCAGCACGTTGGTGGCCGAGCTCGCGACGCCGCCGCCGCTCGCGGTTGCTGCTGTCGCGCCCGATTCGTCGCCACCGCCACCGCTACTGCCGCGCACGAGCGTGTCGACGACGTCCGCGCAGCACGAGAGGTTGTAGAGGATGTTGGCGGCGTACACCTTGGTCTCCGGGTCACGTACCTTGGCGAGGTGCTTGATCACGGACAGCGCGCCCTCGGCCAGGATCTGCTGTTCGTGTCCCGGCACGGAGCTCAGGTTGCTCAAAATGCCGCACAGCAGCCGCTTCATCTCCTTGCTGAACTCGGCCTGGTACATCTTGGCCAGCACGCGCACGATCTCCATATCGAGCAGCAGCTGCTGCTGCGCCGAGCCGAAGAGCGAGATGTTGTAGATGGACCGCAGCGCCAGGTCGCGGATCTCCTCGCTCTCGAGCCGCGACGAGAGCTTGATCAGCGCGTACAGCACGCCGTCTTTGATCATCTGGTCGCGCGTGTCCTCGTGCGTGAGCAGGTTGAACAGCGCCTTGGCGCAGATCTCCTTGGTCTGGTCACTGTTTAGGCGCAGCAGCGTGACTACGATGAAGTCGTCGGTGGTCGCGTCGCGCCAGAGCCGCGTCTTGAGCTTGCCGCGCTCCGTGGCGAGGTTGCACAGCGCGATGGCCGCGCACACCTGCGCCTCGTGGAGCCCCGTGCGCATGATGCCGTTGAGCGCCGGCGGGAACTCGGTGTGTGCCGCCAGCAGCCGCATGCCGCGCTGCGAGAGCGTCGCCGAGCGCGCGATCGCCAGCGCGCACTGTAGCACGGTCTTGTGCTGGTAGTGGACGGCGCGACGTTCGAGCCGCGAGTTCTTGGCAGCCGCCTGCGTCGACAGCAGCAGCAGCGATGAGAAAAACGCCGGCACGTCGGCCTTCCTAGGCCCGCAGCACAGCTCCTGGAGCTTGAAAACGATCTGCGACGCCGCGAACTGCATGCGCACCATCTTGGTCTCGACGCGCTTGTCACGGCGCCGCGAGTCTGAGCTGGCCGCCGAGAGCACGTGCTGGATCGCCTCCAGCACGCCGTCATCCAGAAACGTCGCGCGCTTCTCCGGGTGGTTGGCCAGGTTCGACAGCGCCGTCATGCTGCTCAGCCACAGCGCGTAGATCACATGTACAGGCTCGGCCGTGCTCTTCTTCTGGAGCACACGCACAAGCAGCGCGACGACGCCCTCGTAGTACAACACCTCGTAGTTCTCCTCGCGCGTCGACAAATGTTCGAAGAACGAGACGCACACGGCACACAGCTCAGCGTTGTTGAGCTGCTTGGACGCGTACGCCAGCATGGTCGGGATCGCGCCGGGCGGCGCGTCGGGGCTGTCGGCGCCAGTGGCCTGCGCCAGCCGCGACTTCATGGCCGGGTCGCGGGCCATGTTGAGCATCGCGTACACGCACGCGCGCTGGATCGCGGCGTTGTCCGACTGCTGCACCATCGCCAGCAGCGCCGGCACGACGCCCTCGTCCACCATACGCGTGAAATTCTTGGGGTGGAGCATGAGGTTGCTCAGCGCCGTCACGCAGTCGAGCTTGAGCAGCGTGCGTGACGTCGCCCTCATCTCGGCATCCTCGCCACTGCTGTCTACTCGGGGGCCGGTGCCTTTATCGTTTAGAATCCGCAACAGTAGTGGCACGGCGCCGTCCTGAACGAGCGACTGGCGACAGCGATCCTCAAGCGCGAGGTTCGCGAGGCTGATGATACAAAACTTCTCCGTCTCCTCGTCCATTGGGCCGAGGTCACCCAGGCGAGCGATCGTCAGCAGCTTGGGCACGAAGCCGGCGCTCATTACGCGCGTCTGGAGCTTGGTGTTGCAACAAAAGTGCGCGATGACGTTCACGCAATTGCGGCGGATGCGGTGGAGTAACTCGCGGGCGGTCGAGAACAACTGGCGCGCGTCGGCGTCTGCTTCGGCTTGAGCGGCCTCTTCCTCTTCGCGGCGCAGCCGCTCGAACGATGCCGTGACGAGCTCCAGCAGCTCCGACAGCAGAGTCGCGGCGTTGGTTTTGATCATGGGTTCCTGGTTCGTACGGATCGAAGCGCAGTTGCAGAGCACGTTCGACACGGTCTCGCACAGCGCGAGCTGCTTGGTGGACACCACGACGCTCATCGCGATCATCGCGCCTTCCTCGATCATCGACGACCGCGTCGTCGGCAAGATAGAAAGGTTAAGTAGCGCTTGAGCACAACCGCGCAAAATCGCGTTCGCCTTCTGTACGGGCGTTTCTTTGTCCTGACCGGGCGGTCCACTAATCGGCGAAGCTGGCGGTGGAGCGATGAGCGTAGCGACGGCGTTCTTGGCGATCGCGATCAGCGTGTTCAGAATCGAGTCGCACGTGACGGCGCGCGGGATCGCAGCCAGGTTGACGAGCGCGTGGATACATGCTTGGCGGTGGTCGTCGTCCCCGGGGATCGCCGTCAGCAACTGCGTGAGCGAGACCACCACACCCTCGTGGACCATTCGGAAGTGGTGGTTCTCGTCGATCGTGAAGCGGAACAGCGTGCGTGCGCAGAACGACTTGACGAGCGGGTGCGACGTGTGCGCAAGGTCGAGCAACGAAGCGAGCACGCCGTCGTCGATCATTTTCCCGTACAGCTCCTTCGCGGACGGCGGTGCGGTCGTCGCGAGCCCAGCCTGGAGGCGCGCCTGGTACTGTTGCTGGCTCAGCGCGCTGGTCGGCGGGATGGCCGTGAGGTTGAGCAGCGTCGCGCCGGCGAGCAGCCGCAGGGCCGAGTCGTCGGTCTTGAGCATCGCGGCGATCGTCGCCAGCGCGCCCTCCCGGAGAATCTGCGCCTCGAAGCCGCGGTGGCACGACACGTTGTACAGTCCTTCCATGCTCTTGAGCTTCATGTCGCGCGTGAGCGCCGCCGGATTCATGGTGTGGAAGCCGCCGCTCAGCCCGGCGAGCGAGATAGGCGTGTGGCTCAGCGTCGTCGTGCCCGGTGGCATGGTCTTGTCAAGCGGTAATCCGTGCGCGTGAGCGCCTGCGCCCATCTGGACCAGGTGGCCCAGCGGCGTGGGCGACGCGGCCGACGTCGTGAACAGTTCGTTCCGTGGGTTGTGGTCCTCACTCGAGAACCGTGACTTGTCCACCCGCGACAGGTAGATCATGCCTTCGTCGTAGTTGCCGCGCTGGTAAAAGAGATCACCGCCCATGCGGTTCTTAAGAAACGAGCTGGAGCCGCTGTCGTCGCCAGCTCCACCACCGTGCTGGTCTGCCGAGACGTAGTCTTTGCCGCCGCTGAGGATCATCGAGAAATCGCGCTTGGCGGCGTCCGACATCTCGCCGCTGCCGACTGCGCCGAAACCGCCGCCGTGGTCGCCTGAGTGGCCGCCTTGGTTCCCCTTGTGGCTGCGGTTATACTTCTCCTGGGCTTCCTGGCGTCGTTTCTTGTTGGCGGCCTCGCTGCGAATGTGCTGCAGCAGAGCGCGCACAAGATCGTCTTTCTCTGGGTGGTCGCGCCAGAAGCCGCGCTGCCGATGGAGCTTCCAGTGCTTGACGAGCTCCTTGAGTTCCTCCACGCGGATCGGCGAGTTCTCCGGGTCACGGTTGCGCGGGAACAGGTTGTACTTGATGAGGTACACGCGGAGACCGTCGATCTCCTGGTCACGGCGTAGTGCCGCGAGCCGCTGCTCCATGTTCACCGCACATTTCGGCTGGCTGAGCGCCATGATTCGGTCCGGTCCGTCAATGTTGTACGCCCCTCTTGATTGAATCCTTCGTGGTCATCTACCTGGAGTCGGCAAGGGTAGACCTGAGGCTGGAGCTGATGTTGACTTGCTCCCCGCGAACGTGTCGGCGAACGCACTGGTGGTTTATTTTTGCGTGAATTCACTAACCTCTTTTGAGAGGGTTGCTCGCTCGGGTCGGATGGCCAAGTCAAAATAACTTGCGACGTAGCCTAACGGTGCGGCTTCTTGCGAGCCAAGAACCGAGCGCGGGCGGCGTCGATCGCGCTTTGCTTCGCCGCTGCGTCGTCTTGCTCCACCACTACCGTATCGCTAGAACTTCTAGCAAGATCTGGATCGTCACGGTTGCGCGTGGGGTGAGATACCTGCGTATCTGAGGTCGGCGCTTGCCTCCCGCTGAGTGCGTACAACTGCATCAGTGTGATCTTGGATTTCCCGCGAGCGCACTCGCGCACCCACTTCTCCTCCACTTCGACAATGCCACGCATGAACGGACGGCTGGTCATCACGAGCTCCTGGTAGATACAAATTATCGGCGGGGCGACGTAGTTGAGCGTCGAAAGCGGATGCAGGTGGAGAAGCTGGACTTTGCTGCTCGTGCCATCGTCGTCCTCCTGAACAATGGATCGATACACACTGGATTGCGAGTTGCAGCGGCGAACGGCATGTGAGAAAAACCCAGCGCACAGTGCGCGCCGGAGCCGTGTGGAGCGCGATCGATTTCGCATCTCGATCTCCGAGTGAAGATCGCGCAGCGCACGCAGATCTTCCGATGAGAGCGAGCTGGTGATCTCGAGAAGCTGTTGTCGGATCGAAATCGCCGTGGTCATCGACCGGTGCCGCAGCTCACGCGCCTCGCACCACTGGTGGCGCTTGTGCTGCGGCTGCTTCTCAAAGGCCTTGAAGAGCCGCAGATACGTGAGCTGGTCGCCGCGGTCGTCGACGAGGTCGTCCTTCGCTAACGATAGCATGAGCTCGTCACGCGACGGCAGCTCGTCCTCGTCCTCGTCGCCCTCGTTCCGCTGCTTCTTCTGTTGCGTGTACACATTCTCCACCGACAGCATCGCGACGATAATGGCCATGTCATCCTCGCAGTCCAGCGCGATCGCTTCGATCAGCGCCCGCGAGAGCTTGGGTTCCAGCGGGAACTGCGCCATGAGCTTGCCCGTGGTGGTGACGTTGCCTTGCTCGTCGATCGCATCAAGCACGAAGAGCTGCTCGAGCGCGTCCAGCAGTGCGTCCTCCTCAGGGCGATCGAGCAGCTCAAAGCTAAGCACGTCGTGGACGCCGAGCACCTTGAGGTAGAGCACCGTGTTGGCGAGGTTCGTGCGGCGAATCTCCGGGACGCTCTCGTCCAGCATCTGCTCGTACGAGTCCTTCGAGTACAAGCGGAAGCACTTACCAGGCGCGGTGCGGCCCGCGCGACCGGCACGCTGCTGCGCGGAGACCTTGGAGATGGGCACGACCACGAGCGACTCGAGCTGCGTCTCGGGGTTGTACGCCTTCTGCTTGGTGAAGCCGCAGTCGATCACGTACCTGACGCCGTCGATCGTGAGCGAGGTCTCGGCGATGTTGGTCGCCACCACAACCTTGCGCACGTGCGCGGGCACGTCCTGGAAGATCTCGCGTTGCGCTTGGGCCGAGAGCGCGCCGTAGAGCGGCAGTATGCGAAGCTCCATGCCATTGTCGTCCTGTCCCTCGGCTGCGAGCCGTCGAATCTGTTTGCACGCGTCCTCGATCTCGTGCTGGCCCGTGAGGAACACGAGCACGTGGCCACCAGGCTCGGAGCGGTGCACCTGGAGCGTCGTCTCGACGGCCGCGCGCACGTACGTGGACAGCGGGCCGCGCAGCCCCATCACTTGTTGCTGCTTGGAGTGGAAGATGTCGACAGGGAACACCCGTCCAGGGATCTTCACGACCGGCGGCAGCTTCGCGGCATCCGACGGGTCTGAGAAGAACGCGGCGAAGCGGTCCGCGTCCAGCGTCGCCGAGGTCACGAGCAGCCGCAGGTCGCGCCGCGCCGCGAGCACGCGCTTGAGCAGCCCGAAGAGGATGTCCGTGTGGAGGCTGCGCTCGTGGGCCTCGTCCAGCACCACGACGGCGTACTCCTGCAGCGCCGTGTCGCGCAGGCACTCGCGCACGAGCACACCGTCGGTCACAAACTTGAGCCGCGTGGCCGCCGTCGTCTGGTCGTCGAAGCGGATCGTGTAGCCCACGCGCGAGTCGCGGAGCCGCGCGGCGCCCATCTCGTGGGCCACGCGCTGCGCGACCGACACGGCCGCCACGCGCCGCGGCTGCGTGACCACGATGCGCTTGTCGGAGGAGGCGCCGCCGGGCGACAGCTCCCCGCGCGCGAGCGCGTCCAGCAAGTACTGCGGCAGCTGCGTGGTCTTGCCCGAGCCCGTCTCGCCCACGCAGATCACGACCTGGTGGTCGCGCAGCGCCGCGATCAGCTCCTCGCGGTGCGCCGCCGCCGGCAGGGGCACGCGCTCCGCTTGCAGCAACGTAGCGGCGGCGGTGGGACTACCGCCGCGACGACGCTGGTGGTCGCGGCGCGCGGTTGCCGTACCTTCACGGCGTCTGCCGTCGCGCGGAGAAAGCGAGCGGCGCCGCGATCGCGGGGACCGTGACCTGGAGCGACGCTTCGTGCGCGAGTGCGCGTGCGAGCGGCGTGCAGGCCCTGGCGGCGACGCGCTGCGGCTGCGACGGCGCGCGGGCGAGCGAGGAGACCGCATATTGAGGTGAGGTGGCCACAGAGGGAACTGGGCGACAAGTTGCGCAAGTCCACTGAACGCGCAACATTAGTAGTAAATGCTGTCGGAGAAGTTGCGCTTCCACAACATAAAGTGGCCGTGTTGAAGCGTCATGGTACGTTGCAGCTGGAACGACGACGGCCTCGCTCGGATGTTCTGCTTCCTTCCGCCCTCTACGCATCGAACGACTCAGATGAAACGACACACGGATGTTGTTTGAATGATCGATAGTATATGCGATTCTTAAACCTACTTGCGAATATGCAGATGACACACAGACGCCTGGACGCGCGGACACACAGGCATACACCGCACCCGACCGAACTCGAGATGAACACGCGCATTGCTTCGACAGCGGCGACACGACTTGGGACCACGACACGGACCTGAACCATTCCACCACTTCCTGTTTCTTCCTTCTCTCCACCAAGTTTAGTTCACTCGTCCGCTCCCAGACTTGCCCCCGCACAGTGGGTGGCGTCTTGCCAATTTTTTCACCACCACCAGCAACAGCAGCTCGCGACGGACTCTCGGAGTCGGATCGGGGCGTCGGACACGGACGCAGGACACTCTGTCCCACCGTTCCTCCGCACTGACAACGACACTGACAACGACACACAAGAGACCCACCCACCGAAGCTGCGCCAACACGAGGAGCCGCCTCTGATCGCCGCGAGGCCTACCGATATAATCACACCGATAGACCCGAGCAACTCTGAGCAGCCCACCCATGTTAACCTGGCAACAGCTTTAGCGCGGTCATTCCCGTTCCTGGTCCGTATGTCCGCGCCCGTCACGTCTTCCGAAAGTCGCTGTCGTCCACTTGCTCAGCCGGTCGAGCCGTCGATCGACTGCATTGACTGTTGCTGGCTTGCTCGCTCGTCGTCATCGTTGTACACGGTCCCGCATCTTGTCCACGCTCTCTCCACGCCGCACGTGTTCATCTTCTGTCCGCTCGCACACGTTTCTGCTTGTCTGTCCGTCTGTCCGCCGGCCTGATGTCTCTGCTTTCTTCGCTGTTCATAAAATTAATGAGTTGCCGTACCTGCGCTGGCCACATTAGGTCGTGTCGACCGCGTGATCGACGCCTAATTCACGTGGCTCGCGCAGCTGCATGCGCCAGGCGCGTGCTTTCATCTTCGGTACCTTCGATGCCGGTCTCGATACACGCGCCCGAGACGAAGAAGGCGCGCGAATGGAAGCTGTGGCGGGAGCAAAAGCACGTGCCGATTCTTGCTCCCGAGTCTGAACCCGAGCCACAATCGTTGGGGGTGTCATTGCACGCCCCACCACACCACCAAATGGGAGCTGAGAGATCCAACCGGGGACCAACAGTTCGCGGCCCTGCGACGCCAACAAAAGGTGACGACCCGTCGGCACTGCTGTCGCTCGCTTACGGCCGTGGGCGGCTTCGTTCACGCGAATCTTGGGCGCCACGAGCCGAGAGATCTTCGGGATGCTTTCCTGCAAAGTCTCAACCGTCGTGGGATCGCTGGAGCTCGTCTCGCTCAGTGTGTTGTCACCATCACTGGGTAGCATCGTGCGCATCGATGGATCGGCTGGTGCGACTGTTGGCGAAACCGACTGCCCATTGGCTGCGTCTTGCTCTTGGACTTCGTCCTTGGCATCGTGCTTACATTCGTCGTGAGGTTCGGATGGCTCTTGAGCTTCTTCTTGGACTTGTTGTTCATCGCTCTGTGACAGAGTGCCGGTAGCAACGGAGTATGTGGGTTCGGGGTCGTTCTCTTCGTCCGGATCAGATGTCATATCCGTGTCAGCATTCGAGGAGGCGTCCGTGGTGTCATCGTCTTTGTCATCGTCGCTACAGTTGGCAATATCGCGCTTCCCATCCGTGGCCGAATCCTTGCACGTGGGTTCCTTCAACTGGGCGCAAACCTGCGTCAGCCGCGTCTCCAGTGCCATCGAATGCCGCATCGCCTTGTCCATCGCGCTCGCGTGGGTCTTGCGCAAGCCGTCGACATACGCCATGAGAACCACGTACTTGCGCTTGTAGTCGACCACGTCATCTCGGTCTTCGTTAACACCGAGCTTCTCTTCGATGCAATCATCACCATCGACTGCCTTCGTATCCGAAACAGGCGCTGCAGAGGCGCTGTCGACTGGCGTCTGAGCTGGTTCTTCTTCTTCTTCTTCATGTTCGAGATGATGATCCGGTTCGGGTTGTTCTTGTTCAGGCTCTGCCTCGTGGACGTGTTCTTGGTCTTCGGCCTGGCGTACCAGAGACTGGGCCGCGGCCAGCTCTTCACGAAGAGAGAGCACCTCGCGCTCGCGCGCCGCGAGCTGACTCGACAACTCGCCAGCACACGCTGCCGCCTTGGTCATCCACTGCGTCGCGCGCGTGAGCTCGCCACTGAACAGCTGCACGTCGTAGAAGGCTGCGTGGCTCAAGCTGATCGCGCCCAGCGCGATCCCGGGCACATGGCGCTGCAGATCCGTCACGTCCGCTTCAGCGTCGGCGTCAGCGAACGCCGCCATCGCTTTCTGCAGCTTCTTCACGCGCAGGCCGACTTGGGTCGCCGCCATCGACGCGCCGGCTTCTTTCGTCTTGATCAGGCGCGCCACGTACGCAGCGTACGCGGCCGTGACGGCCGTGGCGACCCTGGCGTCGTGGATGGCACCCACGGCAAACGCACGCGCGGCCATCTCGCTCTCCAGCGGATGCGCCGTCGGCTCCTCTCGCGGCGCGGGCGCCTTCGCGTTCTGGGTCTTCGTGGCGGTCGTGGCGGTCGTGTTCGCCGCCGCGGAGGCGTCCGCACTCGCATGCGAGTGCTCACTCGCGTCCGCACGGCGGAGCGCCGTCTCCATCTTCTCCATGGCGATCGCTGTCGTCGCCATCTTGCTCGTACGCGTCGTTGGTGAGTTGCTTCTCGCTTCGCTCTCTGCACTTCGGTGCTACGACCGAAATTGAGGAATGAACTCCCAATTCCAAGCAGCCCAGGAGGGGGGAGTCGAATGTTTTGCTCTCTTACAAGGTGGTCAAGACCCATCAAAATCCCCTCACAAAACGATCGTGGTGGGCTGCCACAATGCCGCAGGCGCTGGTGCTCCCCCCGGTGGTGCGCGGCGCAGAGCACGCTGCAGGGGACGGCTCATAAACGCACACAACGCGATGCGCACGGCGCGCCGCCGCCGCGATCCAAGCGCATGTTTCCCCTTGATGTTCTCCACAATGGAGGTTTCCCTGCTTCATGGCTTTCCAAGATCCAATAAAACCTTATGGCATGACAAAAAACCCAAATGACTACCAAAGCGTCATTTCGACACGCTTCGATTAGAGCGCTCTCTGCCGGACCAATAGGGTCCTGTATTCGGGTAACTCAGAAACTTCGGCGAGCGGGGCTACGTAGCGGGAATAAGCTCCCCAAAAAGCTGGAACAACCACCTTCGACGGAACGCGATGACGGCCGCCGCTGCGCTCTCCGAGGGCGACACCCGCGACGCGCGCGATGCCAACGCCGACAGCTCCGGCCTGCGCCGGCGCCTCGTGAACGGCGCGTCGAACGGCGCTCCGGCGGCGCCGCAGGACGACAACAACGCCGCTGACGGCGATGAGGGCGACGTGCGGTCCGACCGCGCGACATCCTCGACGGCGTCCACGAACGACAGCAGCGCGACCCCGCGGCGCGCGCCGCCGCGGCAGAAGGGCTTCATGGAGCTGCTGTTCTCGCCGCTGAGTCTGATCCTCGGCGAGGCCGAGCCCGAGGACCCGCAGGTCGCGGCGCGGCTGTTTGCCGACTCGCTGCAGCGCCGCTTTGGGCCGCACTGCCCGCGCTTCGAGCTCACGTCGTTCCGCGACGCCGTGTCCACGGCGCGCACCATGTCCAAGTTCCTGCTCGTGTTCCTGCACTCGAACATCCACGACGACGCGCTGCGGTTCGCCAAGCAGACCGTGTGCACGGAGCAGTTCACGACGTACATCAACGAGAGCGACAGCATCGTCGCGTGGGCCGGCTGTGTGCAGCAGGTGGAGGGCTTCGGCGTGAGCCTCTCGCTGGGCTGCGCCAAGTTTCCCTTCATCGCGCTGCTCACGTGCGTCTCGCGCGGCGTGAATGTCGTCGAGAAGATCACCGGTACGTTCGGACAGAACGGTGGGGTGGTCAAACAAGGAGTGCATACTGACAAACGTGTTTCATTAGTCGATGTGCCCCCAGGGCTCCTGGTGCGCGCGCTCAACACCGCGGTGGCCCGCAACAACACGATCCTCGCGACTGCGCGCCACCTGCAACACCAGCGGTACACACCTTCTTTCCATCACCTGCCACCCATCCAGGCCAACCCACTCACATTCCCCTCTTGTAGGTCCGAGGCGCAAATGCTGCGTGAGCAGCAGGACCGCGAGTACCAGGAATCGCTCGAGGCGGACCGCCGCCGCGAGGAGGAGGCCCGCCTTGCTGAACAGCGTGCGCTGGAAGAGCAGCAGCGCGCAGAGGAAGAGGCGCGGCGCCTGGAGGAAGAAAAGCGGATCGCGGAGGAGGCGTTCAAACAGTCGGTCGAGGCCAAGCGCGCACGCCTGCAAGACGCGCCGCCGTCGCGTGTGCCGCCCCCGGGCGCGGACTACAAGACGGCCGTGCTCAAGTTTCACCTCCACAACGGCACGCGACTCGAGCGGATCTTCTACGCGCATGACACGCTCCAGACCGTCCGCGACTTTATTGACGTCGAGTTCCACGACCGTAAGATCGAGATCAAGAACTACGAGCTCGCGACCAACTTCCCCAAGAAGACCTACGGCCCGGACCTGCTGCACGTGAGCCTGCAGGATGCGGTGAGGCAAAGCTGTGGATATTCGTTGTCTGTAGACTCGGCCCACTCACGATCTTTTCGTTTATGATTTTTTTTGTAGGGACTCGCACCGCAGTCGCTCGTGTTCGTCCAGGACCTCGACTCGTGAGCACACTCTCGCCCACTTGTGACGCCCCTGAGCGTCCAGTTGACGGGGCATGTACACACGTGCCGTTCTTGGTGCCGAGTTGCGCTCGTTCAGTACCGAAAAGCCCTACACTATTATCTCGTTCTTCGTGAAGAAAACAAAATAAACAATCAAGTGCCCATAACAAACCTTCTCTATACACTTCAAGATGTTTAGCTTCTAGAATCGCAGCGCGCGCAGCTTGCCGGACGCTGCCCGGAACATACGGTCGTGCAGCGCCGGCGCGTGTTCGTGGTCCACCGCGAGCACGTCGCGGATCACGACGCGCTCCACGCCCTCGACGTTTTCGGCCCATCGCAGGAAATCAAAAATGTTCTGCGACGCCTCCATCATATCGCCGCTCGGCGACAGGTCGTTGTAAGCCTTGACGCGCGACTTGAGCGCCGCGAGGCGTCCGTGGAAGTCGATAATCACCCAGTTCTTGAGCGTCTCGTCGCGCTTGATGTCAAACGCCTCGGCCGCATCCTCCTGAAAGAGGTACGTGTCCACGTCCGGCGCGTAGTGCGTGAGGAGCTGCCCGGGCGCTTGCTGCGACTCGGTCGTGTCGTGCGCCACCTCGCGCTTGATGGCCGTGATCGCGTACTCGCCGCCGAGCTCGGCCGCGTGGCGCTGCAGCACGTCGCGCAGCGCAGTCTCAGAGACGCCGCCGCGGCGGAACACGATGAGCTTGTTCTCCTCGGGCACGATCTTGACCACCGTGGACTCAATGCCGACCTCGCACGTCGACGTGAGCTCGGCGTCGTCGATGATGCCGATGTTGGCGCACGTGCCGAGATCGTCCATCACGTGCTGCGCCGACGTGGGCGAGACGTGGCCGAAGCGGTTGGCGCTGGGCGCGGCCACGGGAACGTTGGCCGCCTTGAGCAGCGCCTGCGCGACCGGGTGCTGCGGGATGCGGATGCCCACAAAGCCCGTGTGGGCCGAGACGGTCAGCGGTAACGCAGGCACAGCCTTGGCGATAAGCGTGAGCGGGCCCGGCCAGAACGCGCGCCCGAGCGTCTCGAACACGAGCTTGCCCTTGGGCGTGAGGTCCACGAGCCGCAGCGCGTCCTCCATCGCCGGCACGTGTACGATGAGCGGGTCCGTGAGCGGGCGGCCCTTGGCCTGGAAGATCGACAGCACGGCGTCCGGGTTCAGCGCGTTCGCGCCCAGCCCGTACACGGTCTCGGTCGGGAACGCGATCAGCCGGCCGGCGCGCAGCTCCTCGCCGGCGTGCGCAAAGCCCGCGGCGTCCGGGTTCACGAGGTGCGCCATAGTGCGAATGTCGTTCTTCTTCGTGGTCAGCGCGCGTCGGCGGCGGAGACGGAGCGAGCGCGCGGGCGCAGGGAAGAGGAAGCGAATGCTGGCGGCGGCGTGCGGTCGCTGCGGGTGGCCGGCAGCGACGTCAGTCAGAGTGGACGAGGGAGGACAAGGGTCGGTCGGTCCGCGGCGCGTGGTCGCTCCAATGCGGCCCAATAGAGTGGGTTGACTCGAGCTCTCCGCATATAACCCAAACGGCTTGGAAAATCTCGTGGTCGTGGCGCGCGCCAATCAGCGCGCGACTCAGAGGGCTGACTTTCTGATGCGCATCAGACGCAGAAGTGTCAAACCAAAAAAAATGCGGAACATGGCTACATTTGCTTTGGTCTCCTCGTACAAACGCATCACTATCTCTCTCTCTCTCTGTCGCTTTCGGTCTCTCACTCACTCTCACTCACTCTCAACATCTCCGTTTCTCTCTGGCTGCCGTTAGACCGTGAAAGTCTTCTCACTCTGGAGCAGGTTCTTCGAGTCGAGGCGCACGGCGGGCGTCGAGAACTTGACGCGCACGGTCCACGAGCCCGTGGCGCCGCCCGTGGCCTTGGTCAGGTCCGCGACGAACTGGTCGCGGAACTGGGTCTGCTCCACGCCGCCCTTGAGCCACGTGACCGTGTACTTCTCCTGGGCCGCGAGCGTCGGGAACTTGGTCTTGAACGGGTCGCTCGACGGGCGCAGCTGCGCGAGCGGCACGGCCTTGACGGTCGCGACCTTGCTGGTCGCGTTCACGGCGACGCTGTCGATCGGCTTGACGCGCGCGAAGAACTTGAGCCACATGTTCTCCTGACACACGGAGCAGAACTTGGTCGACTCCATGTTGCGCATGAGGCAGCGCTCGTTGTTGGGGCGGTACGACTTGCGGTTGTTCTGGTCCCACGTCGGGTACGCGCCGATCGTGTCCGTGTTGTCCATCGCGAACGTCGACTCGTCGCCGTACTCGTTCAGGTCGAACGAGCAGAGCTGCTGGATGATCGAGCCGTCGAACGGGCCTTTGCCCGTGACCACGATCTCGTGCTTGCCGGCCGTGAAGCCGCCGGTGAGGTTCTGGTACGTGTAGAACGACCGGTCCTTGACGCCCTTGGACTTCCACGCGAGCGGCTTGCCGTCCAGCGTGATCGTGATCGACGAGTCCTTCTCGGCGCCCGAGATCGTGAAGAGCCCCATCCAGCGCTTGTAGCTGCCGCTCGCCGTGAACGAGATCTTGTAGGGTCCGTTCTTGAGGTTGTACCACATGTGGTTGGTGTACGTCAGCGACGCCTTCTCCTCGCGGATGTTGTTGGGGTTCGTGAGCCAGTGCTTCCAGCCGATGGTCGAGAGCGACGACGCATAGTTGGCGCCCTTGTACACCTGGCCGCCGTCGTACTCCTCGCCCACGACGCCAAAGTTGTGGCCCATCTCGTGGCGCAGCACGATCGTGCCGGACGTCGGGCTGCGCGTGGAGATGACGAACTCGCCGCCCAGGCCGCCGTAGTAGTCGTCGTTGCCGATGAGCGACGGGAAGTCACAGGCGTTCGTGCCCACGAGCGCGCACACGCGGCGCGCCTCGGTCGGGTTGTTGGTGTACACGCCACGTAGCTCGGTGCCGTCGCGGTAGAGCCCGAACGTCGTGGACTTGGGGACGCCGTTGACGCCGATGCCCGAGACACTCGAAGGCTGGTGGACGCCCCAGACGTTGAACAGCGGCAGGTACTGCGCGAAGGTCTCCCCGCTAAACATCTCGTCGGTCAGGCGCTGCATGTCCGAGAAGTGCTTGGTCGACTCGGACGCCGTGTAGCCGTCGCCCATGAACACCACGTCGATGCGGTTGTTCGGGTCGCCCGAGTCCACGAGCTTCTTGATCGTGGGCGCGACCGCCGCGGTCGTCGCCTCGGTGAGCGACGCACGCGGCGCGGGGCCGGCCGAGACGAGCCCGCCGGGGCAGCGCGCCGCGAGCGCCTGGGCCACGGACTCGGCGCTCGCGCCGAACAGCTCGATCCAGACCTGGTCCTTGGCGTCCGCGGGCAGCGCCGCAAGCTCCTCGACGCTGACGCGGTTCTGGCGCACGGTGCGCTGCTCGATGATGTCGCTCGGCGTCTTGATCAGGCGGTGGAGCTGCGTCTCGGCCACGGGCTGCACGACCGTGCAGCGCGCCCACGAGCCGTCGCGCTGGTCCAACAGGAACTTGGTGGAGAACGTGTGCTCAACCTCCGCAGAGACCGAGGCGCCGCCCAGTGTGACGAGGCCGCCGAGCGCGACGAAGAGCTTGGCCGGGGAGAGCATCTTGTGGGACCGAGCGGGTGGTCACGTTCGGCTTGAGTCGCGGATTGCGAAGTGGGCGGGACGCGAGGAGAAGTTCGCGCGGGTGGCGCGCATGAGGCGGGGCGGGGGCCAGCCTCGACGCCCCAGAAACCGAGAAGACCGATTTTTGGAGACGGCCGGGGCGAACCAGATGAAGTTGCGCGTGCGTCCCATTCGAGCGATCTTGGGGTCAATGAAACCTACGCACCGTCCCACTGTCGGTTCGAGTCGTGGTGTGAATCACCATGTACTGGGTGTATGCGTACACTATATGCCGGGTTCTGGTACAAGAACTCTCTTGGAGTGTATGAAGATGGCTACACATTCTGTGAATCATTTTCGTGTGCTGTGACAGAACAAGGTGGCATGGTCTTTGGGGCGAGGTAGAGCCACGACGAGCTGCGGATCCTAATCAGATCGACCACTCTGGATGGCGGCGAACGATTCGCCATCATCGACCGGGGAGGCAGTAGAGAAAGTTCCGCTCACACGACTGCCAATGGCAGTGCCATTGGCACTGCCATTGGCAGCGGCGGTGCCAACGCGCATCGAGCAGGCGCGGGGCGACGGCAGGAGACCGTGGTTCCGTCTTTAGTGGCGGTAGGTCACGCGGACCGTCACCGTGATCGTCATGGGCGTTGCTGTGCGTCTTGAAGTGAGCTGTTCGCCACCCGCGTTGGGGGGATAAGGATACCAGTGCGGACCTGGCAGGTGGCTGTCCGGCACCGCCAAGCGATGCCAAGTACGCAGGAGAAGGGTGTGGCGACGTTGGTCCGGGTCAAGTCCGGGCGAGTCCATAGGCACGGATCCTTGGCGTCCGTGCGTAGCGGTGCGAGCTCGTCGACGTTCGCTCGATGCGGCTACTTGACTTTGTGGAGATCACACCGACAAGCTGACAGACACATCGACTAACGGCGTCGTCGAACGCGTGTGCTTGAGCAGCATGCCAGTCCACGAATGAACCAGCGAGCGCCGTGTCTAGGAGGTGTGGCGACCGCAGCGTTAAGGTCTTGCCGTGCTCGTATTGTGTCGCGGATTGGGATTGAGAGCTGGAAGAAGAGGAAAGAGCGAGAGGAAGCTTTTGGCGGCGACACTCTGGAGCAGGACCAAGTGCAAATCCGCATTGCGGCGTGCTTTCGACGGATTTTGCCATCATCGAAACACACCCTTGACAGGGTCTCCGAACTGTGTTGGGGTCTGA
>JAMFLL010000391.1:0-40368 GCA_027475725.1 Pythium rhizo-oryzae
GATCTCGACGTCGCCGATGACAGTGGCGTTCGGCGCGACCCAGACGTCGTGCGCGATCGTCGGCTGCTTGTCGTACAGGTTCATGATCTGGCGGTGGCGCGAGACTGTTCCATACCAGAGACTATGTGAGCGTCCATCCCTCTCTTCCCCACACGCGTAGCACACCACCGCGACGTACATCGCTCCGCGTTCTGGCCTAGCACGCGCAGGCCGAGGCGGTCGAGCGCCTGGCCGGTCTCCCGCACAGCGCGGCCCAACTCGAAGGTCACCTTGCGGATCATCTTTTTCTCTCGTTTGGTTAAACTGGTCCGCACCGCACACACAATGTCAGTCGTCGGCACATGGACAACGGGCAGCCGCCGTCGCACGCGGGAGGGCCGGGGGTACCCTCTCCGCAAAAGAGCAGCTCGCGGGGGGCGGCCCGCGCGGCGACGGCGGCGCCGTCTTGGCGTGGGGGCGGCACGCACCTGGTGGCGATCGAATTGATTCCAGGAGCTCAGAAGGGAGCGGCGCGGGCACCAACACCACTGCCACAAAGCGTCTCTGTATCCGGATGCCATAGAACCTTCTATTGGAGATTATCCGGATGCGGATCCGTCACCTCCGCACATTACGGTGGTCCAGTTAGCAACATCTATCGGTTCCTATCGATCGGACGAGATGTAACTGACTCTGCAATTTGTACCCTGGTTATCAGGACGGGTACGAGTACCCATGAGTGATGGTTGCAGACTTTGCACCCATTCCACGGCACCTCTGCCGTAGCCGTGCCCCAACTTGACAATGCCCTTGCTACTGCTCAGATGCACTCGATGAAGCCTGCTCGTGAGCTGCTCGTTGGCAATGTGCCTTCAAGTGTGACGGGCCTGCACCTGCAAGTGTTCCTCGGCACGATCCTCGAGCAAATAGGCCTCACGACGCAGCCCGGGAACCCGATTCTGAGCACATGGCTGTCGACCGACGGGCACTTTGCCATCTGCGAGAAGCGGTCAATTGACGAGTGTAACATGGCGCTGATGCTCAACCAGCTCTTTCTCCTCGGTCAGCCTCTGAGGTTTGGTCGCCCGCAGAGCTTTACGGGATTGCCGCTCCCGATGCCCGTGCTTCCGCCTCGGACACAGTCTAAGCTGTCGAACCTCGGTTGTATTCCCAACCCGTTGTGGTTCGCGTCTCCGGCAAGTGATAATACGTCACCTTCCGCGCTTCCAACTTCCTCGACTGACCATCCAACGGAACCCGAGGAAACGGGCTCAATGAAGCCGATCATGCCCAACATTCCAGTGGGCTCACCGAGCACCAAGTGAAGGAGCTGGTGGCGCAGTTTAGTGAGCTCCAGAGCTTCGAGCTCCCTCAAGACCCCTCTACCCGTGAGTCGAACGGTGTGGCATAACCGACGAGAAGGCCACGGAAAGTGCGTGGGACAGTTTACATGAATTGGATCTCGATAAAAAGTCGCTTCGCGCGACAGTGAAACACAGACTCCGATAAGAGGTGCTGTTGAACAGCTTTGGCTTTGTTCTCGCTGATCATTATCTCAAGCTTCGCTGACATTTACACGAAGATGGTATCGTGTGATAGACTGAAGCGAAATACAAGAGACGACACACATATGAATTATAATGCCACGACTGGCCCACTCGCTCATGCACCGGACAGGGTTCAAGATAGCCCCTCGAGGCTCGGTACGCCGTCGTGTTAGGCCGTTCATATCGTCAGCACAATCAACAAAGATGAACCGTCCCTCTACATTACTTGCGCGCGGAGCGCGTTCGAGATTACCCTTCTGCTCTCTCTCTCTCTCCGTCCTTTGTCCTCGATTCGGCATATGCAGTTTGTGTACAGGCAGGAAGGCTGGCGATTTCTGTCCGCACATACAATACGGGTGCGTTTCGCACTGGAAGTGCACAAGATCAAAGTATTGTGCAGCCCGGTTCGCTGCTCACGTCAAGCAGGCCTGTGTCGCGCTCGATCTCCTTGATCAAATATGTGAAGACTTCGTCTAGGGGGAACATAGCGCAGCAGTTGTTCGAAAGTTAGTACGTAGGAGCGTCCCCGAGAAAGTCAATCGCCAAACGCACTGATGTTCTCGTTGTCCTTGGCTGAGCACTCCACGAAGGGACACTCCCATTCACGCGCCAGAAGCTGGCCCTCTTCTTGCGAAACTTGTCTACATGGACACGGCGACATAAAACAGCGTAAATATTTTCATCTCCCACCAATAGAAACACGCCCAACCTTGGTGAGAGACGCACCTGCTCATGTCCAGGTCCGACATACTCGCGACAAGCACGCGCGGCGGCCGCGAGCCGAGCATGTTGAGCAGCTTTTCGTTGATGAGCTTGAGCTTCTCGAACGACGTGCGCGAGCCGATCGAGTACACCAGCACGTAGCCGTGGACGCCCACCGACGCCGCCTGCGAAAAGTTGGAGTATTCATCCTACCACCGTGTCGACGTCAGTAAGGCAGCGAGGACGGTAGACGAATTATCAGATCACGCTTCACCCAAACGCACCATGCCGGCCGTGTCGACAATGTCCGTGATGAAGTGCGCGTTGCGGAAGCGGATGGTCTTGTGGAACGTGTTCTCGATGGTCGGGTCGTAGTTCTCCACGAACCGGTTCTCCACGAAGCAGGTCGTGAGCGACGACTTGCCCACGCCCGGGTACCCGAGCACCGTGAGCTTGCGCTGCACTTCCACTGGCATCGTTGGCGCGTCTGCGGTGGCTTCGAGTCGTCGGACGGGGAACGCGGGTCCCCGGCAGCTGGCGACTGTGCTGTCTGTCGACGAACGCGCTGGCTGGCTGGCGTGGGGAGACGGCGCGGGCCCGGGCGGAGCTGTTGGTGACAGTCGCGGCGAGCGCTTCGGGCGGGAGGGAGGGGATGAGATGCGCCTCGCGCGTTCTTCGCTTCCATGCGGCCCGAAGACGAACGCGTCGACACCCACCGTGTTTTGGCACGCGCGCCGCGAACTGCAAGGTGTCGCACTCCGCACGTATTTACGCCCTGGTCGTAAATATTCCTACATCTGATCGCATCAGACTAAGACGCAGATTTGCGGAGTCGGTCATGTGGTCCACATGGACAGTTGAAGCGGTCCGATACCGGTATCCGCTACCGGTATATCGCTGAAACACACACTTGGGGGGGAGGAGGGGCCTTGGACGGCGCGGGGCATACAGTAACGACAGCCATTTCCCAAGGAAACGCCGTCGTGCGCCACGCGGCCCCGCACGCAGTCGCTTCCTGCGCGCGACGATTTGACCGACCGGCACGCCGGACGCCACCTCCGGGTCGAACCACATGGCGGACGACCAGGCGTCGCAGCGGCGCGCGCGGTTAGCGCCGCCGCCGACCGCGACGACCGGCGCCGCGACGACCTTCCGCGCGCCGCCGCCGGCGACCGCGGGCTCGCGCTTCGGCTTTGGCTCGTCGGCGCCGCGCGCGACCACGCTGTCCACGGCGCGCACGAGCACGTTCTCGTCGTCGGCGTTCGGCCGCCCGACGTTCGCGCCCAAGACGACTACGACCACGACCACGACCGGCCTGCAGCGCCCGTCGAGCGCCGAGGCCGCGGGCTCGCGATTGCGCCAGAAGCCTACGACCTCGACCGCGTCCGCGCCCAAGCAGGCGACCGCGACGAGCGACTTGTTCGCGACGCTCGCGAGCGACGGGCCGCCGCGGTCGGCGTCGGGCGGCGCGCTGCCGTTCGCGATGGGCGCCACGAGCTCGAGCGCGTCGACGACGTTTGCGAGCAGCTACGCAGCGAGCGCCGTCGCGTCCAAACCCGCCGGTCAGCTGTTCTCGATGGACGATTCGGACCTCGGCGGAGACGACGGGTGGGGCGTGGACTCGCCCTCGAACATCCTGTCGCCGGCGTCGGCCACTGACGAGAAGAGCGTCGCCCCCGGCGCGAGCAAGCCGTTTGAAGACGAAGATGAGTTCGGCTGGGCCGACGAGACCCCAATTACGACCGCACCGCCTGCGCCGACGCCGGCGCCCGTCGCTGTGGCAACAGCACCCGCTGCACCAGTGCCGATGCGTGTGAGCCAGGCACCACCGACAGAGCTCAAGTTTGAGGAACCCGCAAGTGCGCCGGCCGTGGCCGTCAGCTCGACTCGTTGCGAAGATGAGTTTGCATACAATGCTGACGCGGTCGAAGTGCCAGCTGACGAGATTGGGTGGAATGATGAAGACGAATGGGGGACGAGCTCTCCGAATGGAGCTCTCGCGAATGGAGCGACAGCACCGGCGATCGAAGCTGTGGCTGAAGTTCCGAAGACGCCCGTGGAGCCCGCGGCTACTCCAGTCTACGTCCAGGCGCCTCCGTTGTCGACCGCATCGGCGGATTTGGGTGCGATTCTGTCCCCGTCGGGACCGGCGGGTGAATTCTGGGGTGACGAAGGCGATGACGTTCTTTTCAGCGACGAAGAACAACCTGGTCCGAGTCTCGAGGATACACCGGCACCGATTCCGAAGATTGAGGGACTTTCTTTGGACGCGAAGCACACTCATGAAGTGCCCACGCATGAAGGGCCCACGCATGAAGAGCCCGCGCGCGAAGAGCCCGCACACGAAGAACCCGCACACGAAGAACCCGTTTCATTCCAAGCTACTGCGAATGAGTTTAGCTACCAGGAGACTGAAATCAGCGGCACAGTGGCTGAAGATGTGGTGCAGTCCAGCGAGTGGGATGATGAAGGCGACTGGGGCGACCAGCTGCGGCTGAGTGAAGTGGATGGGGATATCCCTTTTTCGCCGCTAGCGCATGCTGAACCGACGAGCGAACTACATGTTGAAGAACTTCATCACTTTGAAAGCCCGGCTCCAGAAGTTGATGTGTCCAAGCCTTCACCAGAGGTAGCTGTTGAAGCCGAGATTTCTCAGACGAATGAGATCTCTTCGCTCGATACGTCGGAACACACTGTCGAAGAAACCATTCCTACTTCCGTCGACGACCGTGCATTCCCTTCTCATAACGAGTCGTATGAAGTTCATGCAACCAACGACCTGACTTCGCACATGGTCTACTCTGATGAGCACGCGCATCACTCTCATAACGAGCTTCCCATCCAATCGGAGCAACAGACGGGATATTACGGCTATGGGGACAATTCCAGCTATTCTTACGAAAGCCATGCTGAGGATGTCGAAAAGCGACCACAGCATTTCGGGCACCACGAGGGCGACGAGCATCATGGCCATCATGTGGCCGAGAACGGCGGCTTCGTGGAAGAAGAGCTGCAAGAGACTTACGTGGAAGAGACTGACAACACGGTTGTCGGCGTAACTGAAAACAGAGATCATGGAGAGCTCACCCACGAGACGTTCCAGCGTCAGGTATCTTGGGAGACTCATGACGAAGAGCTTGATGGCTCTGTCAGCAAGGCTGCATCGGTGGAGGACAGTCAAGGCCAACCTTCATCCATTCCTGCTAGTGCTTCTTCCAGCAAGGCAGAAGTCTCGTTTGGCACATCTTCTTTCGCTGCGGCGGAACTCACATACGGCCATTACCACCACGACCACCATCGAACTCCGTCGGAGGCTGAGGTCGGTTCCGTTGCGTCTTTTGCTGAGGCGTCCTCCGCCGGCGCGACTTTCGGTGGCTCTGATCACGTGAGCGATGGCACGTACTCGGATGGCGACTACGCATCGGAAACGCGAAGCGTTTTCGGCAACTCGAGTGCTCATAGCACTGCTTTCATCACGGAGCCTGCGTCAAGCTCTGATGGCCAAGCATCGAACGAAGACAACGGGACGTATGACCACCAGTCGGACATGTCAAGTACAGTCGGTGGTGGCGGTGGTGCGCCATCTTCGGAGTTTGATGTTTCCTCTACACGCAGCGCGCTGTTTGAGAATGAAGTCGCGAGCACTGGTTTCGAGCAGGGCGATGACGCGTACGACTATGGAGAGCACAGTCATCACAACCACTTTGAGGGCAGCTATGAAAACGAGTATAACCATGGTATCTCTGAATCGACGACGGAGTTCACGGATGAAGCACGCTCTGCTTTCGATCACACACACGCCTCGGAGTTCTCCGATTCAGGCTTTGGGGCACCTCCTGCCGCTCAGCAGTCGCCGTCGCCGATGTACTCGCGTTCAAGCACCCCGGCGACATACGGTGTCTCTTCTTCTCAAGATTTGCCAACCGCGAGTGACCTCGAGTTTGATCACTCGGACTCGGACAACATGTTTGCGAATTCCTCTTCTCAACACGACTCGGTGCCGTTTGGAGAGAGTAGTGGCGATGAAGTTGGCCAGGAAGCACCGACGTTGACTGCCACGTCTGCTCCGGTTGCGACCATTTCTGGCCCGTTTGAAAGCGATGCGATTACTGATGATGCCAACCCATTTGCCTCGAGTGGCACAGGCTTCCCGTCCCCTCCGGCTCCGCCCAGCTTCGCTCCTCCTCCACCGGATACGTCCGCATACGGTGTGAGCAACTCGGCCGACGAAGCCTTGCCGAGCGCTGATTCTCTATTTGGAGCGTCCCCTGCGAAGAACTCTCCATTCGGTTCATTTACACCGTCTCCTGCGCCACCATCTCGTCCAGTTGCCTACGAAGACCCTCCTGTGTCTGACGCTGGTTCATTGTTTGCCGATGCACCATCCGCCCCAGCGTTTGGCGGGTACGAACAGGTAAGCCGAATATGCTCTCTCTCACGTCGGATCCTGGTAGAGGCTAACGTGCTTTTTTTCTGCCCGTAGCCTACACCAGTGTCGGCTTCAAGCTTCTTTGGAGGTGGGCAGGGTACACCCCACAATTACGGTTACGACAACGCGCCCCCTCAATACGCCTACGAAACCGCGTCGCACCCACCTGCACCAGACGCATTTGCGGGTTCCAATCAGTCTTATGGCTTCGACGCCAACACTAATGGGTATGACGAGTCGTTCCAGTCAGCAAGCGAGAC
Source organism: Pythium rhizo-oryzae (assembly GCA_027475725.1). Lineage (NCBI taxonomy): Eukaryota > Oomycota > Peronosporomycetes > Pythiales > Pythiaceae > Pythium > Pythium rhizo-oryzae. The sequence goes on from JAMFLL010000391.1 coordinate 6,918, forward strand.
TTTTGGTGGCCACGTTCAGTCCAACGAGTTCAACAGAGACTACGGATACGACACACCCTCGCACCACTCTGCTGCCGAGGCATTTGGAGGCTCGACTAACGGCGGGTTTGGTGCTCAAAACGATTCCGGTTTCGATGGGTTTGGCGGTTCATCCGGGGACACGGTGACCGCAGACAGCTTTTTTGGCGGAGGAAACTCTGCGCCGACCTCTGCTGAGGACATGTTCGGATCAAGCAGTGCGTTGGCCAATGAAGACCAGCACGGCTTTGGGTATCACCATGGTAGCGAGGAACACCCCAGTGTAGGCGATTCGCGACCACCGGTAGTGGAAGAGTCTGTTCCCACTCAGATGGATGATCGCACAGATACCGGTACCGTCAACAACGGTGGAATGGCGTTGGAGACCCCGGAAGCGCTTTCGTCTGATTCCAAGGAACCGCGTCAATACGCGGAGTTCCACGAGGACTATCATCAATCAGAAGGGCAGTGGGCGTACGATGCACGAACGGAGACACAGTCGCTCGACGATCAGCAGGCCTCTCATGCCACGGCGGAGGCAGATGTGAGTATGACCGAAGGTCACCATGGAGGACCGCCGTCTGTTGATCAGGATTACCCGAGTTTTGGCGGCACCCAGGATGTGGACAGTTTCTTTGGCCGAAGTGCCTCTGCGCCACCTCACGACATGTATCCGGCAACGGAGTCACCATCTGCTGACAAGAGGTTCGCGAGCTTTCCTCCTCGGTCTAACGGCTCGCCTCCTCGTGCGTCAGAGGTATCTTGGACCAACCAGAATACTGAAAGCGCAGTTACATCGCCGGACGAGCACCCAATATCTCAGCCGAGCGACATTGGTCACGGGTTCGGCGAGACTTCCGCTCCGCTCGAAAACCAGTCGCTTGATGAAGGCGCTAAAGATCATTTCGCTGCCGATGGGTACTGTGCTGCCAGTCCGTTCGAGCAAACCACTGAGTCAGAACAACTGTCCGACTCGTCGGCGTTCTTCGGCGGTAACAGTACGAGCGATGCATTCGGTGAGGCGTCACCGTTTGACCAGACTGCTAACTCAACGCAGGTGGCGGATTCATCGGCGTACTTTGGCGGCGAAAGCACAGGCGGTGGGTTCGGAGAGTATCCTCCATACGAGCAAAACGCAGAATTGAGCCCGGAACCGGATTCGTCGGCGTACTTCGGCAGCCAAGACAGCAGCAACGCATTTGGAGTAAGTGCGGACAATGGAGCTTCAGGTTTCTTCTCCGGAGGGCCCTCCCAGCATCACCATGCGGGTGGTGTATACGCCCAATCGCCGCAAGATTCCTCGTCACCGGCGTATCAAGGCTATGAGCAGACGTCATACGGGCATCAGCAAGAGAGCTATGGTGGATACAGCGACCACCCAAGTGGCTATGCTGCTGGTCACGATTATGCATACGGTGATCACAACCAGTCTTCTTCGACCGGAGCCCATCAGACTTTGCAGCAGTCGAGTAGCGTTGGTTACGGCTCAACGGCGTCGCATGACTACAGATCGCCCACAGCCGCTGGATCCGCTCATTTCGTGTCTGCCCAGTCAGCCTCGGCCTTCGAGTACCGTAGCACAACGGAAGCTGCTCCTCATCCTCACCATGATGCCTCATATCATACACCAACTCTTCAACCAAGGCCGGCGCCTACGACACCAACGATGGACGCGTCCCCACTCCATGGTGCGAAGGCGCACACCAATTATAATCAGTTCGCGGCACCGGCCCCGACTCCGGCCTATGTCAGCGCTTACGAGTCGAAGCCAGCCTATGCGCAGGCTGCGGGTACCGTGGGTGCTCTCACCAGCAGTAAGCACAAGGACCCGAACATGGTTGCCCCGTCGTGCCTGGCCTCCTTCGGTTTCGGTGGGAACGTGGTGACGATGTTCCCGAAGCAGAAGCTTCGACTGAACGCATCCTTTGCCGCTCGAAACAGCCCGAGAACGCCTCAGTGAGTGACTGGCTGACTTGCGGTGTCCTTGCCCTAACAATATGTACTGATCCTTATTGTGGTGCTACCGCTAGGTCGATGCAGTTCGACAATGCTCCTCAAGGAGAGCTCCGAAAGGGGCCTGTTGGCGTCTACCGGATGGAGAACGTACACCCGCGCAATACCGACTTCGAGGAACTGGACAAGTTTCCGGGTCCGCTCAACGATAGTGTCACGGAAGAAGCTATTCTGTACGATCACCCTTTCTGGGTCGTGGCTCGCTTACCAATACTGACCATCGTGTGTATTTCACCATGCAGGCAATATGTGGAAGACAAGATGAACTCGGCTACCAGATCCACGCACCAGGATGAAGATGAGCGGCTATTGTTGGGCATTCTCCGAGTCCTCATCAAGTGCAACGGCAGATTACGATCTGACGCGAACTCAAATCCGAGTGACCCCAGCTCACCTGAAGTCCAGCTCGTATCTCTTCTCAAGGAGAGCGACCAGCGGCGACGAAGGTAAGCTTTCACAGCTGGCATGGCCTACCATGCTCGCACTCACTCAGCCTCTGTCATCACAGAAACCACCCCTCGAACTTCCCGCCTTTAAAACCCGTGCAGTATCCAACGGTAAGCAGTATCCTCCTGCGTCTAAACGTGTATCTGCCATGCTAATAGGTGTCTCGGTTGTGAATTACAGCATCCAGACGCTATGCTGCGCAACGCCAGTCGTGTCCGCGAATTGCTGCTGCTCGGAGACCGAAAGGCAGCGGTTGACGTCGCAATCCAGGCGCAAATGTGGCCAGAGGCTATGCTCATTGGATCTTTCACCGACAAGGACGAGTACAAGCGAGTACTTTGTGCATACTTCACCAGCCACTACGCGCCTGGAGATCCGTGTCGCGCGTTGTACTTGTCTTTCGCTGATCAGCAAGAGCGAAGTGTGCACGAGCCCCAGAAGCTTATGCAGCACAACAAGGACGAGAACAGCTCGGAGATCCTGTCGACCTGGGTTGTTCATGTGCAGATGCTGCTGGCAAACAGAACGGCTGATACGAACAAGGTACGAATCTTTCCTACGGATTCAAGAGTGATTTTGCAAACTCACAAACTGGACTTCTTTCGATACCCAATGAGCAGATTCTCGTTGAACTCGGTGATCGCCTGTGGAAGGAAGCAAACGCGGTTGTTGCTGCTCATGTGTGCTACCTACTTGCTGGTAACACAGTGGAGGCGCCGTCGCCTAGCTCGAAGATCGCTCTGCTCGGAGCTGATCACCGATCCCCAGACGAAGCCCGCTTCTATGTCTCACCGTCCGCAGTGCAGCGCACTGAGATTTATGAATGGGTGCAGAAGCGGATCAATCCCGCGGCAACGAACATGATCCCCTTCCAGGGCTACAAGTTGATCTACGCGATGATTTTGGCAGATCACGGCAAGCTGGAGACGTCGTTTAAGTACGTCAACTCGATGCTGACTGTGATTCGAGCCATCACAGCGACGATGAAGCCGGGCACGTCGATGTATCTCGAAGGCATGCAGAACCAATTGATTGTCCTCGACGACCGCTTGCGACAGCATCTTGGTCAGGACCGCGCCGACTCTGTCGCTGCCGCGGCTAGCGCAAAGCAAGGCAAACAGTGGGGACTTGGCAGCGCCCTAAGCATCATGGGCAAGATCGTGAACCGCGTTGTGGAGGGGAACGACGCGCCCCAACACGCTGCTGCACCTCGAAGCACGAACGGTTCGCTGTTCCCGGGTGCTCCCCGTTCGAACAACAATAATGTGAACGCTCCGCCAGAATACCCGAGTGGAGCTGCTGTTGGCTATTCGTCGCAGTCGGGGCCGAGTATGGTGCCGTCAGCCCCGGGTAGTGGTCGCAGCGGAGGAATCTACGCTTCTCATCCTGCTCCGTCGAACTCTGCAAGCGCGCATCAACCCATGGTGGCTCCGCCGTCGGCCCACGTTCCCCCGCCAGCCCAGGCTCCGAGTGTCCCGGCCGCGTTCAACGTACCTCGTCAACTCTCGGGGCGGAACTCGGCGCCTCCGCATCAGCCACAGTCGGATTACCCTGCACCCACTTCGGGAAGTGGTGGAAACGCATACCCGGCACCTCTATCCGGGGGCAGTGGCTTCAACGCTCCGCCGCCGCAGGCGTCGCAGCCACCCGCGAGCTTCCCTCAGAACTCTTTCAACCAAGCGCCGGCGGCTGAGGCGCCTCCACCGTTCCAGAAGCCGACGCTGGATCTATCCGGAAATGCTGGAAAGAGCGGATACGGCAACGAGGCGGCCCAGACGGACACTTCGAAGCCCAAGAGTCCGCCGCGGAGCCCTCGTCGAGGCAGCGGTGCTCCGGGAAGTGACAAGGGCTCGGCGAGTCCAAAGGCCAAGGAAGTGCCCAAGAAGGGCGGCCGATCGAAGACACCGCCGCCCAGCCGCTCATCGTCCGGATGGCTCTCGGGCATTTCAACGTTTATTGCGGCGAAGATGAACCCGGATGCCAAGGTCGCCAAGTTGGGTGAGCACATGGACGCGTACTTTGACGAAGAGAAGAAGCGCTGGGTCTTCCCCGGAGAAACGCAGACTGACGAGCCGACCATGCCCAGCGCGCCCCCGACCGGTCCGCTGCCGGGCAGCACACCCGGCTCGAGCAGTGGTGGGCCGCCGGGTGGTCCGCCTGGTGCCCATTCGGCGCCTGGCTCGATGGCCGGTGGTGCGGCCGCGAACGACCCGCTCGCGGCGCTGATGGCACCCCCGCCGGCGCGCGCGCTGATGAAGAAGGACCCACTGGCGGCGATGATGGCGCCGCCGCCGAACCGCACCGCGTTCGGCCAGCGGTCCGCGACCATGCCGGCCAAACGGCCGCCGCCGCGCCCGCAGTTCGCGGTCTTCAAGCCGGCCCCGGGCTCGCAGGCGTCGTCGGCGCCGAGCGAGCAGGAGCCGCCGTCGTCGTCCGGCGAGCCGCCTGCACCGCTGCCGCAGTAGTCGGTGCGCGATGGGTATACGCAGAGAGAAGGAAGTGGTTCGTTTTGTAGAAAGGCAAATAATACACGCGTGCATTTTGACCAAAGTACACGGGAGAAACGTCTATGCGTCCGCCGCCTTGGGCGCGCCGCTCTCCGCGGCCGGCGCCTGCTCGGCCGCCTTCTCGCGGATGTTCTGCACGCCGAAGAACTCGTCAAGCTTCCTGTCGGCGTACGCCTGGACCTGCGGGATGGGAAGACAGAGAGCGCGTTAGGTGAGACCGTCGCGCGGATTCCTCTTTATCCCGCGCACCTCGGTGAACACGTGCGGGCCCGGGCGCTTGGTGTTGAACTCGGTGAAGACCACGAGCTTGATGGTCATGGCGCCGCACGCGACCCACGAGAAGAGGTGCAGCGGCCGCTGGAACTTGCGGTCGATCATCTTGGCGCGCGCGTGGTGTGGTGGCGTCCACACCCATGGCACACGGCCCTCTATTTGAGACGAGGGGGTACAAAAAACCTCATCTGACCATCACTCCTCAAAAGCACCCCATATACAGGGCGCCTTTCTATTGGGATCACCAGGAGTGTAGGTCGTAACTTGTTTCCCGCCCATGGGGGCAAAAGCCCCCGAAGGCGAAGCGCTGAAGAGGCGCGTGGGATCCGTCGAACAAAAGCGCGGCCTGTGATGGCTCGCCGGATCCGGATTCTCCGGATCGCTCGCTGCGCCAAAGCGACGGTCCGCGCGCCCGCCCACAGACGCTCGGACCCCGGATCGGATACGGACGAGTGGGATCCGCCGGCAAGCACATCAACCGAGCCCCGAGCGAGCGAGTGAGCGCGCGCCATGCACCGGATACGCGCTGCGACGCGGCCTGCGCGCTGGCGCCTCCTGCCGGCGCTGCTGTTGGCGCTGATGCTGCTGCTTGTGGGTGCGCGCGCCAACATTTTCTCGCCGCAGGACGTGCCGGGCCCGCCCGAGAAGGTGCTGGTCTCGCCGCGCGGCGACGCGGCGCTGCGCGTGCAGTTCCTGCCGCCCGTGCGCACCAAGGCCGAGGGCAACAACGGCGCGCCCGTGCTCGGGTACAAGGTCGAGGTCGCGCAGCGCGTGAACGACGTGCAGACCTTCACGGTCGAGGCCAACGGCCCCGTGAGCGCCGGCGCCTACAAGATGACGTTCACGAACGCGCGCGGCACCGAGTCGACGGCGTGCGTGCCCTGGAACGCGACCGAGATCATGTTTGAGACGGCGCTCGAGGAGCTGCCGAACGTCGACAGCGTCAGCGTCACGCGCTCGGCGTACGGCGCCGCGCGGTTCGGCTACGTGTACACGATTGTGTTCGACGGCAAGCACCTCGTAAGCGGCTCGCAGCCGAACGTGCTGGTCGCCGACCAGATCGGCTGCGCCGCCACCAAACCCATGAACCGCGTGCTCACGTTCACGGGCGCGCGCGTGACCGTGGGCGTGCAGGGCTACCAGCCCGAGGTGTGGGAGGTTGTCACGGACGAGACCTCGGGGGACGGGCTCGTCGGTGGCGCGTTCGACCTCTCGGTGGGTTTCGACGGCGACTGGAGCGCCTCGACGGTCACAGCGACGATCGCCGCCGGCTCGCGCACGGCCATCACGTCCGCATCGATGATCGGCAAAGTGAACCGCGGCGACGCCGTGAAGATCGGCGGAGAAGAGTTCACGGTGCACCTCACCGCGCCCTTCACGAACACGCAGCTGCCACTCGACTCGTACCACATTCGCGGCACGGCCGCTACTCCGGTGTTTCTTCGCGACACGGCGCTCGGAGACGTGGCGGTCACGCTCAACTCGGCCACCGTGAAAACATCTAAAGACTTCACCGCGTCCATCGCGGTCGGCGAGCACGTCAAGATCGGGCGCTGGCAGTTTCTGGTCAAGCTGATCGACGCGTCAAGCATGACGCTCGACAAGATCCCCGGGCTGGTGAAGGACATGTGGCCGGACGCGTCGACGCAGCATATCACGGCGTACAAGCGCAAAAAAGTGACCATCGACGCCAACGCCGACGCGATCGACGTCCAGAAAGCGCTCGACGCGTTGCCGGGCGTCGGCGTCGTCGAGGTCGCGCGCGTCGGCCCCACGAAGCAGAACGGATACCGATGGCTGATCACGTTCGAGTCGCTGGGCAAGAGCAGCAAGTGCCCCGAGGCGCCGTGCCTCCTGGCCGAGAAAGTGACGGGCAACGCCGTCCGACTCAAGGATCCGTACGGTGGTGCGTGTGCGACGTGCGTCGTCAAGGCGTCACTTCTCAAAGACGAGGCGGACCAAGACCTCGTCGGCTTTGACGGCGAGTACCAGAGCACGTCGGTGGTTGCCACCAAGGAGATCGGGGGGACCATTGACGAAGTCCAGACCATCTCGGTGACTGCGGCGGCCGACGATGTGCGTGGCACGTTTGCGGTCAACTTCCAGAACACGTTTGCGCAGACTCCGGGCGCGACCATCAACTACTACGACACGGCGACCGACGTCCGGACGAAGCTTCAGAACCTACCGACAGTCGGCCGCGTAAACGTATCGCGTAGCGAGAATGCTCAGTTTGGCTACACGTGGACTGTCACGTTCCTGACCAACATGGGCGACCAGCCGCTGTTTCTCGTGGACAAGAGCGGACTGGCGGGCTCGGGCGTCAACGTGGTCGTCGAGGAGCGCGAGAAAGGCGTGGATACGCCGTTCGAAGCCATTGTGGAAGGACTGTCGCCAAGCCGAGACTACTATCTCCGGGCGTTCGCTCGAAACGAAAACGGCTACGGCACGGGTACCGATCTCATTCAGAGTTCCGGCAAGGGAGCTCAGCCGCTGACCACCCAGATCGCGACCTCGCCCGCCGAGAGCAAGATCACGTCCACGTGGCCCATCTCCGGCTCCGAGCTCGGGTTCCATTTCACGGCGCCCGATCCGCGAGGCGCGCGGATCGATAAGTACGAAGTCGAGTACGCTATCGACACGAGCTTTGGCAGTGCACCGATCAAGAGATTGTTTATTTACAACCCGGTCGAGAACGATCTGGTGGGCACGTTTCGCCTCCAATACGGCGATTTTTTTACCCCGTTGTTGCCGATCCACACGACAGCGGACGCGCTGGCCGATGCTCTTGGGCAGATCCCGAGCTTACGGCCGGTGCGAGTCGCGCGCGCGCCCTTCGTGCTGACCGGAACTGCCACAAGCGGAGTGACGAGCTTCATCGCCGCCAAGAACACGCTGATCACAACACCATTGACCGAACGACAATGCCGGTTGCTGGTGGCGGGTGCGACCATTCGCGTCGGGCGAACAAACGTAGTCAGCTCCGACACTTTCGTCGTCAAGACGCAGCCCGTGAAAGGCAGCACGACCATCGAAGTCCAAAGCGTCCTCCCGGTGGCTGACTTCACCGAAGACCGCTACGTGGTAGCAGTTGATGAAAAAGGCACACAAATGGGCCCCAGCGGCTACGAGTGGACGATTTCGTTCGTGAACGAGGTTGAAAGGATTAACCATGGCGCGTACCCAGGTCTGCAGATCGTCTCGACCCTCTTCGCTGTTGAAGCTGGCTCGCTCATCACGTCTTACGGAATGATCGACGTCCAGGTCGCGTCGCCAACCGAGTTCCACGGCGTGATCGAAGTGAGCAATGATCCAGTATTGTGTGACTCGTATGTCATCGGTGCGCCGTCCTCGGACCAAGTGCTCCAGCTGTTCGCGTCGACCACCGTGACGCAAGGTAGCTTCAAGCTGCAGCTCGGGTCGGCCACCACGGCGTGCGTCACGCTGGGCACTAGAGCAAGCAAAAGCAACTTGCGAACCGTCCTGAAAGCGCTCCCGTTTGTCGCGGATGTGTCGGTTGAAGAACAGCGCATGTTCAAAGTCTCTTTGCTCACGGGCTCATCAGGATCCAAGGTCTCTGCCTATTCCGCCGGAGCGATCACTGTCACGGCCTTGACTGCTGATCAGGCGGAGGCGTTGCCAGTCGGTACCATCATCCAAGTGAGCCGAAACCCGAATGATTTCTCGCGTCACTCGTGCGAGTTCACGGTGGCCGCGCCGGCGCCACTTGAGAACGATGTGCTCGTGACTGTCGCACCCGTCGGAACGTGTCCTGACTTTTCGGGGGAGGCTCGATCACTGAAGATCCTGGACTTTCACGACTACAAGATCCGCTTTTACGGTCGATACCCGACCGGGGAGTGGCCGACGCTCCAGGTGGTGCCGTCCGCGTTTGGGAAGACCCCGGCGTGTGCCGCGTGGCAGCCTGCTGTGCCTGTGTATAGCAAAATCCACACTGTCAAGTACGAGGGCCCGTGCGCGAACGGCCAGCGTGGCTCTCAGACCATTATGGCCGACGCGCTCAACGAGATCGGCGGCTTCTTCACGCTCTCCTATCGCGGCAAAGAAACTGGCGCACTTCCGTTTCAGACCACGACGGCATCGGTGATGCGCGCTGCGATCGACTCTATTACTCGTCCCGGCAACGTGAACGTGAGCCTAAGCCAGTACGGCTCGTACGGCAAGGCTTGGCGCGTGACCTTTATGAGTGACGACGACGGAGAAGATCAGGTCTACATCAAGCACTCGTTTCTCACTGGCCAGGACGCAGTGATTAGCGTGTACCCCACGGTCGAAATCTCGTCGGACGCGCTAAGAGACGACATATCTGGCACGTTCAGGTTGACGTTTGGGGGGCAACTCACCGAGCCGATCGCGCACACGGCGACCCACGCCAAAGTGATCCAAGAGCTGCAAAAGCTGAGTGTTGTGGACTCGGTCGTCGCTCTCGGGGGCCGGGGCGACCTCGGTGTGACCTCGCTGACGCTGACGGCGACGGCTACGAATGGGAACCCTGTTCTCACGGACGTCAAGCTGAACGGCAAGCCGATTGACTCGATGCTGTACATTGCAGTGCGTGAAGTGATCAAAATCGACGTCGCGTCGTACACCGTCAAGTCGCTCACGCCCGTCGATATCACGCTGGCAGAGAATTTTGCGGGTACGACGGGTCCCGTAACGATTTCGGCAGGTGCGATCACGAAGCAAACCAAGCCGCTCCCGGGCCGCGTCAGCATTAATCGATTGATGCCAATCGTCACGGCAGTCCGATCAAGCAAGACAATTGAGCTCCCCGCTGACCACGGCTATATCGCCGGCAACGTATTCTACGTGAAAGGCGTCAAGTACACGGTCGCGAATGTGAACGGCGCTGTCGTGACGGTAACGAACACGGATGGGTATGCGGGCGACGATATCACGAACGGAAATCCGCAGGTGTTTCTGTTTGACAACCGACTGCGCACGACCAGCGACTTGTCTAAGCTCCTGAACGTGAACGACGAGATCTGGCTACGAAACGCGGAGGGCGACATGGACCGGTTTGTCGTCGCGGACACAGTCGATCGTCGCTACATCCCTGTCACTGGGGTTTTCACGGACTCGATCATCGCGGGCGAGGCACTGTCCGTCGGGTTCGGTCGAAAATGGGCGCTGGTGTTCCGCTCGTATACCGCTGAGTTGGACACAATCGACGCGTTGCCGCAAAACGACTGGCGTGGCACCCAGGTTCGCCTGCGCGCACAGCATCCAACCGCCATTGCTCCTCAAACGATGCTGATCGGCAACGCCGAAGAGTGGCAGACGGTTCTGCTCGAGGCTCCGACGGCGGCGGATGTCGGCAACACGGCGACGTACACACTGACGTTTGGCGACGAGACCACAGACGACATCCCGTGGGCGGCAACGGGGAACGCCGTCAAGGCCGAGCTGGAGAAGCTGAGCAACGTAGCGGGCGTGAACGTTACGTCAATGCAGCACGATAACGGATTCGTCCACACGATTCGCTTTTGGGGTGAGTACACGATGGCCAAGCTCCCGGTGTTGAAGGGCAAAGTTACCTCGGCCGTCAATGCCGTCAAGTGCTCCATTCTCGTGCGAGACAAGGGCGCCGTCGCCCACACCAAGCGATCGCAGCTCATTTTGAAGAGCAGTCAGGAGCTGCGCCTACGAGTGTTTGCTCTGAACGACAAGGGCATCAGCGATGCGTCGGATGTCTTTTCGTTGCAGACAGCGACAACCTCGGTCGTGCCGACCCCGCCAACAAGTGTCGTGCTCGGGGAATACCACGGCGCGACGTGGCTCTCGATCAACTACCGGCCGCCCATCTACACGGGTGGCGCCGAAATCACCAAGTACCGTCTCGAGTGGGACTCGTCGCCGACTTTTGACAGCGCCAGCAGCAACTACGGTGTCGCGACCATCCAGAAGCGGTTCGAGGTCCAGCAGGTCACGACGTCGTACCGAAGCAACGTCAACAGCGGGGGCACGTTCACGCTCGCGTGGGGTGGTCGAGTCACGACGCCACTGCCTTATGACTGCAGTGCCGATCAGATGACGAACGCACTCGCGGTGATCACAGACACGACCAACATCGCGGTGAACCCGGTGAAGGTCCTCCGTGCGCGCGCCTCCTGGGGCTACACGTGGACAATCACGTTTCTGAACACACCGGGCAACCTCGCCCTCTTGGTCGCGGACGGAGCGCTACTCACCGGGGACTTTCCGCGGATTGGCGTGACCGAGCTCGTGCAAGGGTACTCGGACTTGGCCGTCGGCGACTTCACGCACGAGGTCCAGGATGTGTACACGGACGCGAGCTCGGCGCTGTCAGGCACGTTCAAGCTCGAGTTCTTGGGCAAGGTTACCGGGGCCATTTCCGTCGACGCCACGGCGCTTGAGATGCAGGACGCGCTCCAGGCTCTGACCAATCTGTACTCAATCAAGGTGTCGCGAATGTGGCGCACGCAGGCAATGAACTCGGCGATCTGGTCGGTCACGTTCGCCTACCTCAAAGGAGAGGAGATGGTCGGGGCCGGCGACATCTTCCTGATGACCGTTGCGGACGCCACAGGACTCGTCGGCACCGCTGCGAGCGTGCGCGTCGCCAACAAGATCATCGGCTCGGATCCGTTCCGGTATACGATCACCGGCCTCCGCCCTGGGACGCGCTACTACATGCACGCGATGGCATACAATGCCGAAGGCTTTGGCTCGGCGACTTCTCCAATGTCCACAGCGGTGACGTGCGCACAGCCGGACCCGCCAAAGTCCGTAGTTGCATCGGTGGTGGATGGGAAGACGCTCGCGGTGAGCTGGACGCCGAGCGAAGCCAGCAGCGAGTGCGCGGTGGACAAGTACAAGGTCGAGTGGTTCCGCGCCGAGGGCGTTCGAGAGGAGCAGACCATCACGACGTCGGCCAACAAGGGCCTGCCTGAGATCCAGCGGGTCGTCGACTTTGCCGACTCGGACACGCTCGGCGGGTTCTTCAGGCTGGCATTTGCCAATGAAGTCACTGAGAACATCGCGTGGGACGCGCCCGCAGTTGGGCTGAACTCGGTCAAGTCTCGCTTGGAGCGACTGTCGAGCGTCGGTACAGTAGACGTCTCCCGGCAGACTTCGACGAGGGTGATTCCAGGACTGATCGTCACTGCCGCGGGCACGACGCTCACGGTGCATGCGTCGTCCACTAGCACGATCGATGACTCGGGGCTCCGCAAAAACGACTTCATTTGGGTGCTTGGCGTGCGGCTCACGATCGCCAATGATGTTCTTGCGGGCGCAACAACGCTGACGGTGGCCACCCCCGGGCTCACGACCGCCGTGCCCGTACCCGTCTTCAAGACGGCGTTTGGTTACGAATGGCGCATCACGTTCCAGGCGGGCCACGTGGGCCCGCAGGAACTGCTCCGCGTGACGCCCAGTGATAGCTGGGCCGGTAACAACCCAGGTATCTACGTCGAGTCGATCCAACGCGGCCTGCAGCCCATCAGTGGTACGTTCCGTGTGTCCTTTGCGAGCGGTGGATTGTCCCACATTACGCAGCCGCTGCCGCACAACGTCACTGCGGAAGGGATGAAGGACGCGCTGGAGAACCTGGTGACGGTCGGCCTCGTGAACGTGACGCGGTCCCCGAATGGATTCGGCTTCAACTGGCTCGTGACGTTTCTGAGCGAGGTCAAGAGCGACATGTCTCTCATGGGGGTAGACAGCACGGAGCTCCATGGTCCGGGGGTGCGGGTCTCGGCGGCGATTACGAACGAAGGCGTACAACCGACGTTGTACTGCGAGACGAACGGCGTTGCCGGCAACGCGGCGATCGTGGAGCTTCCTGCGCCGAGCCGGTATGTCATCGGGGGCTTGTTGACGGGTCAGAAGTACGCGATCCGAGTTCGCGCCCACAACTCTGAGGGGTACGGCGGTGCTGGCTACATTTCGCCGTCGTTCCAGATCCCTCGGACGACGCCGTCCGCGCCGTCTGCTGTCAAGCTGTTGGTTATGTCGAGTCGCCAGCTGAAAGTGCGCTGGGACGCGCCCCTCAGCGACGGCGGCTCCGTGATCACGTCGTACAAGATCCAGTGGGACACCAGCAACACGTTTTTGAACGTGGAGTCACCCAGTTACGACATGAAGGCCGAGATGCGCGTGCTCCCGACGGACACGAGCCCGTTCTTTTTCAACATCGCGCTCACCGCGGGTGGCGCGTACTTTGCGCGTGTCATCGCCGTGAACGACCAAGGCCCGGGCGTACCAGCGGTGACGGACCCCGTCTCGGCCGTGCCCGTCGACCGCACGCCGGGACAGCCAGAGAACGTCCGTGCGACTGTTCTATCCAGCTATGCGATCCTCGTCGAGTGGGATCCGTCGTCGACGCAGAAGCCGTCCTACGGCGGAGACGGCGGTCTGCCGATCACGCAGTACATGATAGAGTGGGACAGCTCGAGCGCGTTTGACTCGCCGGCGTCGTTTGGTCTCGTCGACCAGTCGAAGCGGTCGTTCATCATCGGTGGGAACGACCCTGTCACGGGCGTGCGGTCGACCATTCTCGTACCCAACACCATGTACAGTATGCGCGTGACGGCGTTCAACGCCAAGGGCGCGGGCACGCCCCGAGCGACGACGCCCGCGAGCGTGATCGCAGCGAACCAGGTGCCGACCGTGCCGCGCAACTTGCAGCTGAGCGTGATTCCGGCGACATCGATCAAAGCAGACTGGGAGAACCCGCTCTACGACGGCGGGTTGAGCCTGAAAAGCTACGAGGTCGAGTGGGACGAGATGAACGACTTTTCGAGCGGACAGAGCTCGCGCGCGACGATCCCGATCGTGCGCGAGATGCAAGCCGTGACCGTGAGCACCGAGGTCGTGAACGAGGAGCAGTTTGTGGACGCGACGGTCGAAGTCATCAACGAGGTGCAGGTAGTGCGAACAATCTTCACGGGCGCCGACGAGGTCCAGGTGATCCAGACGTCGAATTTGGCCGTCGTCGACGAAGTGCAGACAGTGACGACGTCCGCGACCGACCGGGACGAAGTGCAGGAGCTTCGGGTCGACGCCGATGACGTCAACGAGATCCAGGCTGTGCGCACGACCGTCCCCGAAACGCTTGAGGTCCAGACCATCCAAGTGGGCGCGACGCGCGCGAACGAAATTCAGACATTCGTGTTTGAGATCCCCGGGCGGGACCCCACTCTGACCGGCGGGGAGCTCACGCTCACGTTCGATAACACTCTGTGCACCCACTGCACGCTCCCGCGGGGGTTCCGGACCACTACCGAGCTCATCACGGCGCTCAAGGCTGCTAGTGATGCGGCTGGAGCCACTGTCGTCGAGGATGCGCTGAACCGCCTCGATAACATAGCCCCCCAAGTTAACGGTGTGCCCACGCCCCCCGGTGTCAAAGTGACTCTCGTGACGTCGGGCACCACGACTCTGATATACACGTTCACCATCGAGTTTATAGGCGACGCCGTCGCAGGCAACGTGCCACAGCTGGGCATCCAGCGGTCGATCACGTACAACGGCGATTCTGTGGGCACTTCTGTGGGCGGCCCGCTGCCCACTGTCACCACTGAGACGACGCCCGGTGGTGAGGTGGTGTTTGCGCCGACCTCGGTGTTTAAGGTCACGCACACGTGCGAGTCGTACTCGGATCCGAATTCGATCTCGACGTTCAGCGACCGCTGCAAACCGCCGGACGACAAGCGCATTTGTGAATCGTGTGTGACAGATTTCGATGGCTCCGTCTTCACAATTGCAGCGGGCACGACCCTGGTTGGCGTCACGACCGGCACCCGCCTAATCGCTGACATTTGCGTGTTCGAAGTCGACTCTTTACCGTCGGCGACGACGATCCGCGTGGTCAACGGGGACGTCGGCACGCTGTGCAGCAAGTTCGAGGATCAGGCCTTGCCGTTATATTTCGCGACCCAGCCGTTCGTGTCCATTCAAGTGAAGAGTGCCGCGACGACCATCACCGAAGGGTCAATGGTTCAGACGCAGCTCAACTCAGGAATCCCCGCGATCGCCTCGGTGACTGTGGACCGAAGACAGTTGATCACAAGCGATTTTGTCGGATCCGAGTACGACGTGACGTTCCGAACGCGCTCGGGCATGGTGCCGCTTCTGGCGTGCGATCCGGCGGGGATCCAAGTGACCGCATCGGCTACGACTATCTGCAACGTCGCGCGAAAGACGAAGGGGAGCATGATCGCAGGCACATTCACGCTCACACTCTCGAAAGAATCGGACAGCACCACGGAACTAACGACAGATCCGATCCCGTGGGATGCAAGCGAAGCGCAGCTCAAGTCGATTCTGGAAAGTGTGAAAGATGTCGACAACGAACTGATCTTTGGCACGGTGAACGTCCGGCGGTCCGTGTTCTCGCCGACCGCCGACAAGTGGTCCGGTGGATTCACGTGGCAGATCGAATTCACCAGCCGCGGTTGGGACATCCCCAAGATCAAGGCCGATAGTGCGCTCCGCAACCCTGCGAGTGCGAACCCGCTGGATCCGCTGGACCCGGCTGCCCCGAAAGTCACCGTTGAGGACGCCACCGACAAGATGATACCTTATGCGGGCTCGCGCCATGGGAACATGGTGGCGGGCGGGATCACGCTCTCGTACGGCGGCAAAACGGCATCATTTGTGATCGGTACGCACACGCTCATGACGGATCTCCACATGGCTGTCGAAGACACGAAGCTGGAGAAATTCTTCAGCGACAACTTACGCGACGTGATCCCGAGCATCTCCATCATGCGCTCGGCGGTGACGCAGGCGCGGGGCTTTACGTGGACGCTCACGTTCTCGGACGTAGAGAACGGCGGTGACGTGCCGATGCTGCAGCTGCCGATTACGGAGCTCACGGGCCAGAACGCACGCGCCCGCATGTTTGAGACAGTCAAGGGCAACGAGCTCGGAGGAACGTTCCAGCTGCAGTTCAACAATGAGAAGACGGGTCCAATTTTGTTCTCGGCCGACAAGCTCGCCGTGCAGGCGCAGCTCAACAGCCTCGCGTCGATCAAGCCGTCGAGCGTTCTTGTGGACCGCGTCGGGCCCTTGAAGGTCGCCAAGGACCAGCCTGGTGGTCCCAACCAGGTCCTGAGCTACACGTGGTTCATAACATTCCGGTCCTCTCAGTGGGCTGACCCGACGAGCGATCACTCGAACGGCATCGTCGGCAACTGGAAGGGAGCTCGCGCCAAGTGGGACGACGTGTGGCCCGAGACGGGGTACTCCAAGGCCTGGGGACGCCACGTGGGTCCCATGGGGCCGAGGTTCATGGTGACGTGCATCCAAGACGGGCTCACGACCACCGCCAACGACAATAGTCAAGACTGCAAGACGAAGGTGACGACGGCAGGTGTCGGGCCCATCATGGGCACCTTCAAGCTGTTGCTCGACTCGCAGACGGCTGATTTCATGTCGGTCAAGAAACCCGTGACGAGCGGACCGATCGCGCACAACGCGTGGGCGACGAGAGAGGACAGCGGCGCGACGGGCACGTCCGTGGAAGAGATCCTCGAGAGCATGGAGAACGTCGGCGACGTTGCCGTGTCGCGCAGCAGCGTCAATCCGCAGACGGGCGCCTATTCGTGGACCATCACGTTCCTCCGCGACGCGAACGGCCCTTGCGAGCAGCGCGAGCCGAGCGCGAACGGTGCGCAGCTCTGCAACGCTCCGGGCGACGTGCCGGCGTTTACGGTCGACGCGACCGACCTCTCCGGGGCCACGCCGGCGGTGAGTGTGTGCGAAAAGACGACGCAAGTGGCCAACTGCTTTGCCAATGTCGTGCAGAATGGGCGGCTGCTGCGCGGCGATTTCACGACGTTCCAAGTCACCGGCGACCCGGGCTTTGCGGATCGGCATTCACTCAAGACTGCGTGTCCGAATCGGGGAGCGACCGACTGCGGTGAAATCGACTTTTTCACGGTCGCGGACGATAGTGGGGATATTGTATCCCACTTGCTGGCCGGGGATCGGTTCACTGTGGGCGCGTACTCGGCCTGCGTCTTCACGGCCACCGAGGTGACAGCCACGCAAGTGAAAGTCAAGCCGTTGACGTGTGCAACGATGCCCCTGACCGTCGATGGCACCGCCATGGGCGTGTCGATCCGCCTGCCGTGGAACGCGGACGAGAGTCTGGTCAAGCGCGCGCTGGAGGCGTCCTCGGAGTTTGGCAACGAGGTCGGCATCTGGGCCGGCGGCCGCAAGGTGAATGTGGAGCGCACGATCCACGGCAAGTACGGCGAAGTCTCGTGGCGCGTGCGCTTCATCTCCAACCCGACGTTCACGCCGCCGGGCGCGGGTGACATCCCGAACATTGCGACGGTCTTTGCACCCACTCCGACGGTCACGTACGACGTCACGGTCACGCAAGTCACGCCCGGGTCGGTTGGGCTCGGTGGCTCGTTCCTGATCGACTTCCGCTCGACGATCGGCCCGCGGCAAATCGCCTTTGACGAGACCGAGGAGCGTCTGCAGCGCAAACTGAACGAGATGAACACGATCGGGCGAGTGATTGTGAAGAAGTTCAAGTACCCGTCGCGCGACACGGGGTGTTTCGACTCGATCTGCTCGGGCGGCTGGGATGACGTGCCCGTCGACAACGCGGGCACGCGTGGTGGGTACCGATGGCGCGTGCGGTTTATGAAAGTCACGGGCGAGTACGGCGGGCTCACGTTCCCATCGGGCAGCGGCAATGTGAACCCGCTGTCTGTGACCCTGGGGGAGCTCACCGGTAACGATCGATCAGTCGACGTGATTACGAACCAGCCGGGATCAAAGCCGATTCTCGGCGGCTTCGTGCTAAACACGACGTCTAAGGCGACGCCACTGCTGCCTTACTCATCGTCGGCGGACTCGATCAAACAGGGCATTGAAGCCATGAATCTGTTTGGCGAGGTCGACGTGACACAGGACGTACTGGTGGCCCAGCGCATCCCGAACGCAGTTGCCACGATCTCCAAAGACGCGCCCACCGCGACGATCACGGGGGTCGACGACATTCGCCAGTTTCTGTCGCCAGGAGACTATGTGCGCTTCGGGCCAACGGCCGCGACGAACCTCGTGGGGACGAACGGGGACAGTCCGTTCTCGGGGGTGCTCGCCACCTCGATGGTCTCGGTGGAGGCGCTGTCGCCGATTTTCCAGGCGAATGCCGTCGCGCGGAAGCGGCTTTTCCCGGGAATGGTCGTCCGGATTGACGGGCTCACCTACACGGTGAAGCGCTCGGGCGCCGAGATCCAGACGCTGACTACTGCGATACCAGCCAGCTCGCTGACGCCGCTCGTCGCGTACTTCAAGCTGTCGCTGCGTCGAAACGGAGCCACGCAGACGTCCGCGGTCTGCCTTCGGTACAACGAAGACTTCAGCACGATCGAAGCTGACCTACTCGCGCAGCTGCAGGCGATCAACGCCGCGGCGGTCGCGGGGGACATCAAGGTCACGAGGCGAGGGCCCGTGAGCACGGCGGGTGGCGCGCAGACCGGCTACGTCTACTCGATCTACTTCCTGGGCGACTCCGTCGCAGGTGACGTCTCGTCGCTGCTGGTGACCACGCCGGGGGATTGCGGCACGCTCGCGGGCGCCACCTCGACCGTCGCGGTCGCCACGCACGGCGGCAGCATCCCGCGGCAGCGCGTCTCCTTGTCGACGGACTCGGGCCAGGTCATCGACGCCACCGGATACTTCACGCTGGACATCGGCGCGGCCACGACCGGGTGTCTCGCGTGGGGCGTCTCGGCCGGAGACTTGGAAACGCAACTCGAGACCAAGCTCGCGACGGGCGACGTGCTCGTCTCGCGGCGGGGCAGCGGCACGTCGGTGACCGAGATCCAGCGGCTGCGCCTGACCTCGAACTCGCAGGTCACGTCGCCCGCCACGGGGCTCTTCCAGCTCGCCTTTACGGTGAACGGGAAGACGTCGTGGACGCCCACGTGCCTCGCGTATGGCATCTCGGCCGAAGACATGCAAATCGCCGTCAACCAGCTCGACAACCTTGGCGCCGGCGCTGCGCCGCATATCCACGTGACCCGCGACGGCGACGGCTCGTCCTCGTGGGGATACGGCTACGAGTACACGTTCACGTTCCGCGGCCCGGTGACGGGCGGCGTGAGCGCCGTGCTGGGCAACGTCAATCTGCTGGAAGCGATCAATGTCGGTACGGGGCCGTGCGCGCCCGTCGTGGGCGGCGAGCCGGCACTGATCCTGGAGACGGTGCGCGAGGGGAGCGCCGGATTCAGCTACGACATCTTCTTTCTCGCGTCCTCCTCCGCGTTCATGGCGCCGCTGACGATGACCACAGCGCCGTGTGCTGCAAGCGGCTGGACCCACAACGGCGGCAGCGTGCGCAAGGCGGCGCTGGAGGTTGTGGACCTTGGGGGCAGCGCCGAAGTGCAGTCGCTGACGATCCGGAGCTCGGCGGCGATCGCGCCCGCGGCGTCGTATAAGCTGACGTTTGGCGGCGTCTCGACCAACTGCATCAAGTTTGACGACGACGAGTCGACGCTCGCGACGGAGCTCGCGGCGCTGAGCTCGATCGGCGCGTCGGGCGTCTTCGTGTCGCGTGACAAGCACCCGATCCACGCTCCCAACGGATACATATCCAAGATCACGTTCGTCGGTGAACGCACCACGGGGAACGTGCCCGATCTCGGGATCGTGCTGAACGACGCGGCTTGCACGGTTCAGTTCGACGCCGCGACGGCCCAGCTCACCGTGGCGCAAGAGCGTGCAGGCGGCTTCGCGCCAGGCGCATTTGTGGCGACCTCCCTGTACGACGGCGAGCGCTCCGGCCAGCAGCACGTCGCGTACAGCGTCGCGCAGATCTTCCGCGTCATGGACGAGCGGATCGAAGTGCAGACCATCACGATTAAGAACCCGCTCAGCAACATCGCGGCGGACGCGACCTACCGACTTGCCGTTCGCGGGGTCACGACGGATCCGATCAAATGGAACATTGATGAGGCCGACATGGAGGCGGCGCTCGCGAAGGCGTTGGTGCGAGACGCGCAGATCGTGGTCACGCGCCGCCTGGACGCCAGCAAGGCGCCCAAAGGATTCGTCTACACGCTCTACTTCAGTGGCGACTTCGTCGCGGGAGACATTGCGCCGATGTCGGTCGTGGCTCTCTCGCAAACGGGCTTCAACGGCGGCAGCATCGACATCGCGACGACGGTGGACGGCGTGGACAACGTGGCGCCGTTCAAGTTCAACTCGATCCCGCTCGCGCTCGCGTCGGACGCGTCCAGCGCGGCCTCGTTCCTACCGCTGGACGCGTCGCTGGACGTCTTCAAGGTCAACGGCTTCCTGTGGACCATCAAGTTCAAGTCAACGATCGGCAACGTGCCGGCGCTCGGCACGCAGACCAACGCACTCACGGGCAAGCTCGCGATCGTCGACGACTTTATCGCCGGCTCGGCGTCCAACTCGTTCGTGATTACCGATCTCATGCCGGGTATCCCGTACTTCGTGCGCGTCGCGGCCTCGACCGACGCCGGGGTCGGCGCGTTCACGTCGACCGCGTCCAAGACCCCGAGCGGCATCGCGACGCCCGTGCAAGACGTCGCGGCGGGCTACGCGCTGCACGCGCGCGAAGTACAGGAGGTGCGCACGGCGGCCACGCATATCAGCGAGATCCAGGAGATCGCAACGAGCGCGGCGAAGATGGCGGAAGTGCAGACGCTGCGCACGTTCGCGGCCGCGGACTCGTGCGTGGGCAGCTCGTGTATCGTGGGCCGCATCGCGTTCCGCGTGCCGACGATACAGACGATCACGGTCTCGGCGGACGGGCCGATCGAGGCCGGCAGCTTCGCGATCCGGTTTGTGCGCAAGGACAGCAACGGCGACGGCACGTTCAAGTTGCTCGGTGCGACCGACATGACGACTCCGATTGACTGGGATGCCGAGGCGGACGAGGTCAATGCGGCCGTGGGGGCTCTCAGCACCGTGGACGCGAGTGATATTGTCGTGACGCGAGACGGTGACGCGTCCGCGGCGTTCGGGTATGGCTACGTCTTCTCCATCACGTTCATCGGCAACGCCGTGGCGGGTGAGACCGAGCTGCTCACGATCCTCGACAAGCGCAACGACGCGTGCCCGCTCTGCACGGCGTTCGCGACGACCGGCAACGTCCCGTACGCGACCACGGTGGCGATCAACGCGGGTCAGGCTATGGGCACGGACACGGCCGTGCAAGAGGTGATCGTCAAAGCCGCCAAACCGCTTTTCGCCGGCGCGTACCGGCTCGCGTTCACGTACCTGGGAGCGCGCAAAGAGTCGGGGTGCATCAACTTTGACGCCGCGGCGCGCGGCGCCGGCGACCTGCGCGCGATGGAGTACATTCTCTCGCAGATGCCCAACATCGACAAGGTCTACGTCACGCGCACGCTGGACGCGGCGCGCGCGCCCAACGGCTTTGTGTATCGGATCTTCTTCTACGGCAATGGTGTGCGCGGCGACGTGCCCACGATGGAGCTCGTGCCGACGCTGTGCGCCGACTTCCAGACGCAAGAGAACAACGCGCTCACCACGGTCGGCGTGGCGGCGGAAGTGCTGGTCGCGACGATCGACCCGGGCGGCTTCGCCACCGGCGGCAGGGTTGGCGCCGCCGCCACGGCCAAGAGCGCGCGGGTCGAGGCCGACCTGGACCGCCTGCCGGTGTTTGGTGACGTCATCGTCACGCGGTCGCTCGTGGACCTCCAGGGCGGCTTCGTCTGGACCGTGGCGTTCAAGGACTCGGAGGGCAACATGCCGCAGTTCATCTGCGCGGTCGACGCGGACTTCGCGGCCAAGGCCGGCACGGGCTGCGAGACGACCACGCTCACGGACGGCAACGTGCTGAGTGGCAGCTTCGTCGTGGACTCGTCGGTGCCCATCGCGTTCGACGCGAGCGCCGCGGCGATGAAGAGCGCGCTAGAGGCCATGGCCTGGGTCGGCACGGTGCAGGTCGTGCGGTCCGCGCCGACGCCGCAGATGGGCTTCAAGTGGACCATCACGTTCCTCGAGTACACGGGCGACGTGCCGGACCTCGTGGTCACGAGCTCCCTCGTGGGCACGGCGAGCGCGATCACAGTGACCGAGATCCGCAAGGGCAACGCCATCGGCGGCACGTTCACGCTGCGGTATCTGAGCTCCACGACCGAGCCGATCGCGTGGGATGCGCGCGCCACACGCGCGGACTCTGGCGGCGACGGCTCGTCGCTGCAGGAAAAGCTCGAGGCGCTCAGCGTCGTCGGTCCGTTGCTCGTCACGCGGTCCGCGGTTGACCAGGAAGGAGGGTACTCGTGGCTCGTGACGTTCCTCGACAACAATCTGAATCCAGGGGACTTGCCGTTGCTGCAAGGAAACGCGAGCAAGTTCACGGGCGTCGGTGTCGTCGCGGCGACGCGGGAGATCCGCAAGGGCTCCAATGCGGTGGGCGACCAGCTCTGGCTCTCGTTCGAGCCGCCCGTGTCCGACAACGGGAGCCCGATTACCAAGTACCTGGTGCGCTGGGACACGGCTGCGACCTTCACAGCGAGCCCCGGCGAGTTTGCGATCGTCGAGCCCGAGAAGCTGTTCCAAGTGCAGCGAATCGAGACCAGCGCGGCGAGCCTCGCGTGGTCGCGCATCAAGCCGGCGCTCGTGAATGAGGTGCAGACCGTGACGATTGTCGCTGCGACCGGCGTCTTTACGTTGTCGTTCCGTGGCGCTGAGTCCGCGCAGCTAACGGTTGGTACCAGCACGGCCGAGAATCTACTCGCCGCGCTTAGCGCCTTGTCGTCTATTGGTACCGTCGCGGTCTCTCCATCGACGGGGGTGCTCGCTGCTACGTCCCAGTTCGCCGTCACGTTCACGAGCAAGCCCGGCGACTTGCCGCTCCTCGTGTCAAGCGACGTGGCAGTCGCAACGGTCGCCGAGACGACGCGCGGGGCGACCAACTTCCGCAAGGAAGTCGTCGTCTTTAAGTGCGCGGGCAACGCCGGCTCGGTGCTGTTCACCAAAGGCGCCACGATCATGTCCGTCGACGTTGCCGCTACGCTCGCGATCACGGCGACCAAGCTGCACGCACTGTTTGGCGCCGAGCCGGGCAGCATCCGCGTGCTCAGCACGCAGCCCGTGATCTGCGCAGCCGTGGCGCCCGCGGACATAACGATTGTCTTTGACCGCGTCTACGGAGACGTCAACATGCTGGTGCAAGGCTCGGTCCCCGGCGGCCCGACCGTCACGATGAACTTGGACGCGTCCATCCACGGCGTGTACAAGAACACGGTCGCCAAGATGAGCGGCACGTTCCAAGTGGGCTACGCGGGCGAGTTCACGCGCTCGCTCAACGCCGAGTCCACGGCGCAAGATGTGCGGTACGCGTTGGAGGATCTCTCGACGATCGAGACGGTGGCGGTAGACCGAGAGCCATCGTACCAGGCACTCGTCGGGAAGCTGGACGTCCAGAACGGTCATATCTTCGCCACGTGCGCGGCCGGCGAAGTGTGCGACTTCAAGCGCGGCAGCCACGGGCTCCCTGGCCAGCTCATTCGCCTCGGGGGTACGTGGTACACGGTCATGGCGGGCACGGTCTCACAGGACGACCTCGAGAGCACGCGCCTGTTCCTCGGGGACCTGAACGGACGAGAGATCGGGTACATGGGCGCGAGCGAGTCGGCGCTCACGGCGTTCGAGTGGACCAAGGGGTACGTCTGGACGGTCAACATGCTCCGCGTGGACCAGCCGCTGCTCTACTTGCGCGCCAAGATCCCGCGGCTGTTCCCGACCGACGCGATGGTCAAGGTGTCGGGCAGCGCGTGCGACAAGTGCTACTACTTGCCGACGCAGACCACCAAGAAGCTCGTGATGGGCCAAGAGTACTTTGTCGACGTCACGGCGTTCAACGAGAACGGCAAGGGCCTGCCGCTCGCGGGTGGTCCGATCCGCGCGACGCCCAGCCAAGTGCCCAACGCGCCCTCGAATGTGGACCTCAGCGTCGTCTCGGGCAAGCAGCTCGAGGTGTTTTTCTCGCCGCCGGCGCTCGCGTCGATGAACGTCCACCCGAACTTCAACAACGACATATCGTCCTACATCGTGCAGTGGGACACGCGCAACGACTTCAAGCACGGACTGCCAGTGTGCACGGCGTGCGCGGTCTCGCTCACGACCGACACGCTGGTCGTGTCGCAATCGCTCCTGACGATGGTGCAGGCCAAAACCAAGTTCACGATCGGCGACGGACAGTGCGTGCTCGAGGCCGCGCAGGTGCTGCCCGCGAGCATCGTCGTCGTGGCCGGCCACAACTGCGCCAACTTCAACGGCCGCTCGTACGCGCTCTACTACTACACGTTCGCGCCGGTGGTGCTGTCCGGTCTCCAGATCCAGGGCGCGCCGCCGTTCCGGTACGTGATCGCCAACCTCGTGGCCGACACCAAGTACTTTGTGCGCGTCGCGGCGGTCAACTCGGTGCCCGCCCAGGCGATCGCACTGGACGGAAACCCGCCCAACAACCGCAAGTGGAGCTTCCCGCTCTCGGCCACGACCAAGGACACGGTGCCCGACCCGCCCGTGAGCGTGTTCCTCTCCCCGTTCTCGGGCACGTCGCTCGAGGTGCAGATCCAGCCGCCGACGCGCGACGGCAAGGGGCTCGACGGCGCCGCGATCACGCACTACTGGATCGACGTCGACACGGTCTCGACCTTCGACTCGGCGGCCAAGGCGGCGCCCGTCGACGTGGAGGTCGCGACCAACAGCATCCCCGAGCTGTACGCTGGCGGCCCGCGAGTGTACTACCTCAAGAACCTGCAGACGGGCGTCAAGTACTTCGTGCAGGTCAAGGCCCGCAATTCGATCGGCTACTCGCGCGCGACGCTGGCGCCCAACCCGCTGGCGCCGACGCGCAACCCGGACGGCCCCGTGAACGTCAAGGTCTCCACGGCGACCAGCTCGCCGTCGCCCATCGACGCCGCGACGGTCGTCTGGCAGCCGCCGATCGCGAACGGCGGGCTGCCCGTGACGAGCTACCGCGTCGAGTGGTGGGGGGCCGAGTCGCGTCCGGAGATCCAAGTGATCGAGATCAAGTGGACCACACAGCCCACAAAGGCACCGTTCACGCTCGCATTCGGCGGCGTGCCGACGGGCGACCTGGCGTTCGACGTGTCGCCCGAGAACCTGCGCAGCGCGCTCATGAACATCATGGTCGGCGGTGTTCAGGTCGTAGAGCATGTCGAGGTGTCGCGCTCGACCGTGAACCTCGTGCAGGGCTTCCAGTGGCGCGTGACGTTTCTGGGGGCGCGCAACACCGGGAACCAGCCGCTGATCCAGTTCAGCTTTGGCGCGATCGAGGGCGGTCTGGACGTCACGGGCCGCGTGTTCGAGGCCCAGTCGGGCGTGGCCGTGCCGCAGGCGCAGTTCCCGGGCAAGCGCGAGGTGCAGGTGCTCGTGACCTCCCACGACACGCTCGCGGTCGGCGGCTACTTCCGCCTGAGCTACCGCGGCTCGGCGTGGTCCAACTACCTCTCGGCGCGGATCACGGACGCGGACCTCAAGCTCGCGCTCGAGGCTCTCCCCACGGTGGGCAAGGTCTCGGTGGCGCCGCCGGTCGCGTCGCTCAACGGCCTCATTTGGACCATCACGTTCGAGTCGGCGGTCGGGAACCTCCCGGGGCTCATTGTCGACGGGTCCAAGATCACGCCCGCGGGCGCGTTTGTCGGCGTCAAGGACGGCGACAACGCCGTCGACAAGCTGGGCAAGCTGTGCGTGCCGACCGAGTCGGACTGCCCGGGCACGTGGGGCACGTTCAAGACGGGCCTCGCGGCGCTCTCGACGCCCGGCGAGGCCGCGGTGGACTACAACTTCTACGAGACGATCGACGCCACGGCGCTCACGTACCGCATCACGGGCCTCCAGGCGGGCAAGACCTACTTTGTGGCGGTCACGGCCAAGAACGCGCTCGGGCTGGGCACGCGCGTGCGCGCGTCGCCGGCCTCGATCGTGCCGCCCGTGCAGGTGCCGTCGCCGCCACTGCAGGTGAGCGTGGACGTGAACCCGGGCGTGGCGACGCAGCTCACGGCGAGTTGGGCCGCACCCGCGAGCGACGGCGGCAGCGACGTGCGCATGTACCGCGTCGAGTACGACCCGTCACCGCTGTTCCGGAACCGCGGCGTCGAAGACTTTTGGTGCCCGGCCGCGCCCACGTACGCGGTGTGGCGCATCGCGACGTCGCGCATTGCGGGCTCGGCCGCAAATCCCATCGGCAACGGGTTCTTCCAGCTCGCGCTCACGCGGCAGAACCGCGTGCTCAAGACCGAGCCCATTCCGTGGAACGCGGTGGCGATGGCGAGCAACGAGCTCGGTGCCTCGACGCCGTCCGACTCCAAGGTGTTTTGCACGGCCTGCGTGGGCTGCACCGACACGTGCGCGAGCATCGCGGCGCACCCGTTTGGGCGGCGCGAGCTCTCGGGCTCGCTCCAGTCCAAGCTCGAGCACCTCGCGACCGTCAACAGCGTGCGCGTCGTGCGCTCGGCCACGGCGGGCACCGACGGCGGGTACGTCTGGACCGTCACGTTCCGCGACGTGGGCGACGACTTTGCGCTGGCCGTGGACACGACCGCGCTGACGTGCACCAACAACGACAACAACGGCGCGTGCGGCGGCGGCGGCGGCGTGGCCGACTACCGCGTGACCACGACCAAGCTCACGGCGGGCGTGGCCAACGCGCCGTGCACGGGCAGCAAGGTGATCCCGACCGTCGGCGCACTCAACAAGGGGCAGCTCTACTACGTGCGCGTGTTCGCGTTCAACCAGATCGGCTTTAGCCTGCCGGCGGCCGCGCCCGGCCCGCAGAAGCCCATGGTCGTGCCGGGCCCGCCCACGGGCGTGACGCTGCAGGTGCTCTCGGCCTCGGACCTCAAGGTGCTCTTCAGCCCGCCGGACGACAACGGCGGCGACACCGTGGTCGAGTACCTCGTCGAGTGGTCCACGGACGGCGCGTTCGCGACGCTCGCCGGCAGCGGGCCCGTCGTGCTGCTCGCGGGCGGCGCGCCGTACTACCGCGTGCTCGCGGGGCTCACCAAGGGCACGTTCTACTTCGTGCGCGTCAAGGCCAAGAACTCGCAGGGCTACGGGCAGTACCAAATCTCGTCGCCGCGGTCGCTCAACCCGTACACGACGCCGAGCGCGCCCACCAAGGTCACGATGGGCGTCACCTCGCTCACGATGCTCACGGTGCAGTGGAGCGCCCCCGACGACGACGGCGGCGACGCCGTCTCGGCCTACGTCGTGCAGTGGGACATCGTCGCGTCCTTCGACTCGCTCGGTGCCGAGGCCACCAAGGCGCGCATCGCCGACCCGACGCAGCGCGCGTACACGATCACGCTGCTCACGCCCGGCACGGTCTACTACGTGCGCGTGTTCGCGGTGAACGCGGGTGGCCCGGGCACGCCGCAGAGCACGACGCCGGCCGCGCTCACGCCCGTCAACACGCGCCCGGGCAAGCCGCACTCGCTCCAGGCCGCGCCCACGCTCAACACGGGCGAGCTGCTGGTCACGTGGCAGGCGCCGCGCGTCCCGGCGCACGGCATCCCGTGCTCGGGCACGCTGCGCGTGCCGCTCGCGTGTCCGATCGTCGCGGGGCTCGACGTGGTCTTTGGCGGCTCTAGCTTCGAGAGCTACCTCGTGCAGATCGCCGACAACGCCGACTTCACGGGCGCCAACCTCGAGTCCGTCACGGCGCCCTCGGTGCTGCTCAAGGGGCTCGACTCGGGCAAGCTCTACTTTGTGCGCGTGCTCACGCAGAACACCGAGGGCCAGAAGTCGGACTTCTGCGCGCGCGCCAACGCCGACGGGCTCCTCTGCCCGGACGGGCTCGTGCTGCTCGACGGCACGATCGTCACGGGCGCGTTCGTCTCGGCCACGCCCAAGTAGCCGTAGGAACAGGTAGACCGTACATACTACATACATGGATACATTGTCTGCAGAACACCAGCCCTCGATCCCCTGAATGTGGCGCGCTGGATTTGCGCGACTTCGACCTGGGCGGCGGGAAGCAGAGCGCCTTTCTAGCCAATCCAAGGTCTCAGGACGTGTTTCCAACCAATCAGAGAAAGAAGAGCTCTTCGGAACCCTTGCGAAGAGCTCTTGTGAGCTCGAGCTCACCACCATTGTCACCTTTCCCCAGTTCCTGACTGACCCGAGCTGCAGACCATGAAGCGGCGAGCGGCGTCGAAGCGCCGCGCCCCCGCGGACGCCCGCGAGCCCGTGGACGAGCCCATGCCGTCGGCCGAGGAGGAGCAGCAGCAGCAAGACGAGACGACCGCGCCGCAGGTCGCTGCTGCCCCCGCCGCGGCGCCGCGTGGCGGTCGCGTCACCAGCGAGCGCGCCATGTACTTTGCGCGCGGGGACGCGCCGCCGGCATCGGCGAGTGCAGCGGCGCGGCGCGCTCGCGGCGGCACCTCCAGCAGCTCCAGCGGTGCGGCGCCGTCCCCGTCCACGGCTGGCGCTAGTGAGGCGAAAGAGTCGTGGCCCGGGTACTTTGAGACGGCGCGTGCGCTCGGAGAGCAGCGCCAAGCCGCGCAGGCCGCGCGGCAGGAAGAGCTCGAGCGTGCGGCCGCCGGCAAAGCGGACGGCGACGACGCCGAGCGGCCCGTGTGGGTGCCCAAGAAGAAGCCGCGCAAGTCGATCCGCACGCAGGACCGCGTCGTGCCGCGGCTCCAGGAGCTCGCGCTGCAGTGCATCGCGCAACACATCGCCGTGATGCCGACGCTCGAGTACGTGGACGCGACCACGCGCCACCGCGTCGCGCAGTCTGTCGTCAAGCTGCGTCTCATGAAACCGGACGGTGCGTAGTGCGTTCGTTATAGTCACCCGGGGGAGGAAGCGCTGATTATTTCCCGACGGTTATTGTTGCGCACCAGTGCTGCCGCTGTTCGTGTTCCCCGGCGTGACGGAGATCGACATCCCGGACTGCTCGGCGATCGACGAGTCGTCGCTGATCACCGCGCTCCAGGAGTGCTCGGCGCACGGCCTGACGCTCTCGATCCTGCGGCTCGGTCTCTGTGGGCGCTGTGTGTCGGACAGCGTGATCGTCGAACTCGGGTGCGGCCTATGCGAGCCGTTCGGAGGTGGGGCTTACTTATTGACTCAGGTATTATATGTGAAGGGACTCGCTCCGATCGGTCGAGCTGCTGGCAATGAACGGCTGCTACCGCGTGTCGGACACGGGCATCGAGGCGCTCGTGCGCCGCTGCGCGCCGTCGCTCCAGGAATTCGAGCTGTCGTGCAACCAGCGGATCACGTCCGCGTCTATCCAGTACTTTGGCGAACTGCAGCACCTGCGTGCACTGTCGCTATCCGAGTGTCCCCAGCTCGACGACAATGCTCTTCAGGCGCTGCTCAACATGCCGGGGCTGCGAAAGCTCGAACTCAACCAGATGGAGCGCATCAGCGACGCGTTCGTGGGCGAGCTGACGAGCAAGCTTCCCGAGCTCGAAGAACTCTCGCTTGCGCGGTGCTCGCAGTTGTCGGACGTTGGGGTTCGCGCCGCGCTGGAAAACTGTCGCAACCTTCGCGTGTTGGATTTGTCGGATCTTCATGAGCTCACTGACGACAGCTTCGAGCCGGTGCGTCTCGTCCTGCGCAAATATGTGCTCAGTCGTATTGTGCTTATGTTATGCCATGGCATGCATTCTAGATCCATCGCCTCGGCCACTCGCTCCGCGTCGTCACGATCCGCCGGTGCCTCGGGCTCAGCGACGCCGCGATCGAGTACCTGGCATTTGGCGCCAACGCGTTTCTCGAGCGCCTGGAGATGTCAAGTGTAGCGGTGCGTGGCGCGACATCTGTGCAAATGGGGCGCTCCTGTCTGCTCACCAGACGTATGCGGTTTGCTTTGAACAGGAGGTGACGGATGCGGCGATCATGGCCCTGCAAAAGCACTGCGCCGAGAGCATCGTCGCGCTCGACATGTCGTTCTGCCGCAACATCACCGAGGACTGCCTGGGCATTTTCGCCGACGAGGCCGAGCAGCTCGCGTCGCTGGTGCTCTGGGGCTGCACGCAGATCACGGCGCGGTTCTTGACGTGCCACTCTCGCGACGACCTCATCATCACGGGCCACCCATTGCTCACCGGGCTCACCGTCAAATACTAGTGATCGCCATTATTACCGCTGAGGTGAGCACGCTGTGACAAATTGTAACCTTTACGCGGGGGAAGGAGCTCTCCCTTGCGCTGTTATGAGTCCACGCCTATCCACGTTTGCGCTCCTGAAGCGGTCCAATTGACACATGTGAGATTGTCGAACTGGTCCCTCCCACCAGCATTGCAGCAGAGCAACCCGAGCGATTCCTTCCAGCAGCTTCTTCTGCCTTCCTGCGCTGGACGTCGGCGTCATCGCCGTCACACAACATGCCGAGATGGCCGTGCTGGCCCAACAGAACACGGTGGAATGGCAGCGCCAACATGAGACACTACTCCTGCTCGTCATCCTCCTCTACGTTACGTGGACTCTGCGGTTGACAAGTGAACTGGTTCGGGTTTCCGCGCGCCCCTTCGCTGTTCGTGGACGCGGCGCTGCTTGCGACCGGGCATGTTGGACCAATCAAACACGCGGACGACCTCTGACACAGTAGTCTCTCTGCTTCGAATGCCGCCGGGGCTTCTATCGCGGTATGCGACACGTTGCGACAGCGAGCTCGTTGCTATATCACGGCAATAATGTTGCTTTGATCGCGACCGCTCCCGGTCCCCGCTCAATTACAATGCGCAGCGCCCCGTCGCCTTGCTCCGATCGCGCCACTCGTCGTTCCCGCGGAATGATCGTGTGTTTCTGTGATCAGGCTATGGCCCCCCGGTCCCCGCTCAATAAGAAATCAGCGCAGCTTCGCAAGCTCCTCGACTCTCCGCCGGAATCTCCAGGAGTCGCTGCCTTTCACGCATCGTGACACTCGCGAGCTTGGGCAATCCTGCGCAAGCTGAGCTCTTCCACTCGCACTGATCGACAGCTATGGACCAACGATTCGCCCCCTATCAGAGAAAGAGCGGGAAGAAGCGGTATGTGATGGATGGGAGAGCGCTCTGTGCGATGATGGCACACTGATCTCACTCGTGCGGATCAGTAGGACGCCTTCCAAAGCAGTCTCTGTGAGCCACGGCCCCGTGACCTGGACGCCAGACGAGGTGCGCAACTCGAAATGGACCATGACTGGAGAGCGGCCGCTTACTTCTTGGGCATTTGGTGTCGTTGATAGGACGAAGTGCTGCGCCGCGCCGTCTTCAAGCACGGCGGCAAGAAGTGGAAGACCATTGCCACGTTCCTCCAGCACAAGACGCCGACCCAATGCAATCAGCGATGGAATGAGCTTCAAAATCATGGTTCCGCTGTCAAGAAGCCCTGGTGCCCGAGCGAGGACCTACGCATGATCGACCTTGTGAAGACGCACGGCGCTGGGAAGTGGGCGGTCATCGCCTCGTACCTGCCTGGTCGCAACGGCAAGCAGTGCCGCGAGCGATGGCACAACCAGCTGAACCCGGCGATCAAGAAGGGCCCCTGGACGGTCGAAGAAGACGAGATCATCTTGGAAATGCAGTCAAGGTATGGCAACCGGTGGGCCAAGATCACAGAGAAGCTGCCCGGGCGAACCGACAACGCCGTCAAGAACCACTGGCACTCGTCGATGAAGGCGAAGGTCAAGCGGTCCAGCTCGATATCGTCGCAGGATGCCGCCAGCGCCACCGATGAATCAGAGACCCCAGAAAGTCCGTCCACGAAGACATCTTGCGACGAGTTGGTCGCGACTCCGACACCCTTCGACGAGGTCTCGCTCAAGCTGGAGCCTGGGTCACTCTCGCCTGACTCTGTCGCGATCTGCCCACGGCAACTGGAGTCAGATATGAGCGCGGAGAGCCCGATCTTCCTTCTCGACGACGTCTTTGTTCGCGACGACCACGACATGGTTACACTGCCGCACTCGCCAGGGTATGACGGGACGTCAAGTGTCGCATCCGATGCGCTGGGTGGCGACGAAAACGACTGTGAGAGCGAAGTGGAAGACATGGGCGATGTGTTGGACGGCCTCATCGACGAAGAGCTGGTGCTGTCCTCGGATGTGGATGATGGGCAGTCGGTGGGGTCGGACTGTCACTCGACCATAGAGGGCATTTTTGCGCTTGAGCCCGAAGAAGTCGACCGTCAGTCACACGATCGCGACGCATGCGTCTTGAGTGATTGCGCACCGCAGCCAAGTATCCTTTGTGGACCCGCAACATTCGTGACGCCACTATTTACAAACGCCGAACTAGACACAGAGCTCATGGAAGTGCTGAGCGACGTCTCTACGGATTATTCGGAGCCGATTGATCTGGACCCAATCAAGCTTGAGGTCGAGCCTTTCGAGTGCCTTCAGCCGCAGCCCACGGCGGGCTTACCCTGCGGGGGCTGGAGCGCGTCGTCGCAGGTCTCGGCTGACTTCGCTCAATCGCCACCGCCTCCGATCGACGGCGTTGACATGGCGCTGCTGGAGGTCGCGTTGGCGGCTCACCTGTCATCTATGAACGGTGGCGCCGCACCGCCGTTCATGGCGGCGATGGCGACCGTTGAGGTGCCGTCGCCGTCACCACTCGCGGGCGCAGCGCCCTCTTGGTGGCCCCTCCACGAGGTCAGCACGCCGCCGCCGATTCCACCACCTCGTGACACGGTAGACGCTCAGCAGCTCATTTGGGATCTCATGTGAAGCAAGGCGGCGAACTTGTCTTCGCTCCTGCGGCGGGTCGCATGGCTGTGCGTGTTGTAGGCATGAGTGTGTGGATTTGGTGTATTGAGCGCATCTGTGTTGCAAGAGGCTCTCGCTTGTGTCGGGTATCTATTTGCACCTACGAAGTGAGACTTTGGCGAGAGTGTAGCCATGTCATGTGTACCCAGTTACCGGTACCATGTACCACCTAAAAATATCGAATGTCTCCCCAAACCGAAAAGCGTGGAAAAACTTTCCTGCGCCGCTCGTGGTCTCCCCATCGCCCACCACATCCACAGCCTGTCGGCCCCTGGCCCACGCGTGCGCGCGCGCGCGGCGGCCTCTTTGCCTGTCTCTGCCTCTGTTTCTTTCGCTGCGCGCGTCTCAGATTGAGGCCCCCGACGCGATGGAGAACTACCACATCCTCGAGCGCATCGGCGAAGGCTCGTTCGGCAAGGTGTACCGCGGGCGCCGCAAGTTCACGGGCCAGATCGTGGCG